>JAEIFJ010001590.1:0-66491 GCA_018903435.1 Leucophenga varia
TCACCGCCGCCGGTATTTTTTTTTTTTACGAATGTCTGCAAACTAGTTTGAATTTTGCCGCTATTGTTGTTTTGGTCTTGAGCACACTTGTGCCGGTGCATACCACTGGTACCATTTCGCGCCATAAATGGCAGCACTTCCAGGCATTGCGAGCAGCATACAAAGTCAACAAGCTTGCCATCGCATTCGACAAGTTTGAAATTTTTACAAATCTCTGATTTGGAATTCGATGTCTTTAATCGAATTCTTTTGTCTTTAGCAATTATTTTATTTTTTATTTCACTTTTTTTTCATTATTGACGCCATTGTCGCTTAAAGTGTTGACGAATTTAAGGATAATTGCAAAAATGAGCTTTTACAACACAAAATGAACTATTTTTCCCCAAAAGAAGTAAAAAGGAAGCGAAATAAAAAAAATACTAAAATGCAAATGTAGAAGTACATTTTTAGTGCAAAGTGTATGTGTACATATGTATATGCACATAGATAATTAAAAACTGTGCATTTAATAAAATTTTTTATTAGAAAAACTCGAAGGCAAATTCGGGTCCCGAACAAAATTTCGGGACTTGCGGGAATTTCGGGATAGTCGAGCTATCCCGAAAACTCCCGAAAATTTTAAAAGTCTCCCGATCCCGCCCAATCCCGAAAAAATTGTGGGACCCGCGGGATTCCCGCGGGATTCCCGCCCGTCGCCCATCTCTACTTAGAACGATAGACCACGTGCTAATCGATGCCAGACATGCATCGATAGTGATTAATGTACGAGCAAACAGAGGTCCCAACATCGACTCGAACCATCTTGTTCTAGCCAAGGTTCGTACCAGACTTAGTACAGCGCATGCCAAGCGAGCTACCATACCACGAAAGCTAGATATTGGTAGGCTAAACTCGCAGCAGACCGCAGCTGCCTTCTCAACAAGACTACTCCGGCATCCAACTGTATAAACGATCAGTGGAAAATGTTGTTATTTATACTAAACCTAGGAGGCAAACTTGGTACGATGAGGAATGTCGCATTGCTACGGGAGAAAAGAACATTGCCTAGAAGCGAACCCTGCAAGCGGGAGCAACACGAGCTGTTGTTGAGCGATATCGAGAAATGAGGCTCGAAAATTCTATCAAAGAATCAAGCGTTTGACCGATGGTTACAAGCCCGGAGCATCGTTCTGTAAAGATGCGCATGGAAACGTGATGACAGAAGTCCAGGAGTCATTTAACCACTTCTCTAACCTATTTGGGAGCGAGGGCGAGAACAATGCCGCCAGCAGAGAAGATAAATATCTGGTTCCCCCGACCGATGATGGCACTCCTGTGGAGCCACCAGACTATGACAAGGACTTAGAAGCTATACAATGTCTTAAAAATAACAAAGCGGCAGGCGAAGACGAACTTCCCGCAGAGTTATTTAAGACCGGCGGCGAAGCGTTGATTCGATGTATGCATCAACTCTTATGCAAAATATGGACTGGTGAACGCATGCCCAGCGATTGGAACATAAGTTCTGTTCTCTCCTTAAAAAGGGAGAACCCGCAATCTGCGCAAACTATAGTGCTATAAGTCTCATACCAATCGCTTATAAAATCTTATCTTGCGTATTGTGTAATAGACTGAAAGCGTACGTAGCAAGTATTGTTGGACAATACCAGTGCGGTTTTAGACCGAAGAAGTCAACCACCGACTCCATATTTACACTTAGCTAGATCCTGGAGAAAACCAAAGAAAAGCAAATCGACACACAGCACCTATTTGTCGACTTCAAGGCCGCTTTCGACACGCCAATCAGATCAAAGTTCTTTAAAGCATTGACTGAACTTAAGATCCCTGGAAAATCGTTCGCCTCTGTATGATGACGCTGACAAATACTCAAAGCGTTGTCAGGGTCGGTTAACATCTCTCCGACCTCTTTGACACCAATAGAGGCTTCAGGACAGGGCGATACGTTGCCGTTGCGACTTCTTCAGTCTCCTGTTGGAGTACATACTGAAACAATGCCCACATGGCGATTTGATCAGCAATATTTAAAAAAAAAAAAATGTATATATATATATATATAAGGTTGTCAAATATCTCCCTTCCGCTTTTTTGCTTTTATTCAATGCTTTATAAAAAATGGTTACAGCGATCGGATTTAGTTCAAATATTAGTAAAACAACGATCGTTTTAAGTTAGCTGTTATCATTAGACTGATTCTTTATTGTTACAATTATTTACCATTACACTTATTATTCATAAGTTTTAATATTTTGTAAAAAAATTAATTTTTTTTTTTTTTTATACTAACTAAATTTAAATCAATAAAAATGTATAAATTTTATGTAATTATTTAATATTTATTTTTGTTTTTGCTTTATATATTTGTAATATTGTAATAAATGTATATATATACATATATATATATTTTATTTTATTATTTTTGGTTTTATATTTAATGAATTGGTATAATATCTTTATATTATAGTGTATAGTGTATACTATATATAATTTTTATTTTAAAAAAAAAAATTTTTTTTTTTTTTTTTTTTTTATAAGTCGTTATATTCAGTTGCGATTCTACTTTCGGTGAGTGCAGCTGCATACGTGGAAAGTATTAATCGGCTATTTATTTGTTTGTTAAAAAATATCCAAAAAAGCAATAACAACAATAACAGCTACGCGCTTACGGTTTACTTGGTTTTTTTGCTGAAAGAACTGTGAAAAAAAAAAAAAAAAAAAAAAAAAATGTGTGACGAAGAGGATGACGATCCCGTTTTAAGCTGGCAAAAGTTGAAACAAAAAAAAACACAGAAAAAAAGAAAAACAACAAAAAAGCAATAAACGGAACAACAACAACTCACCACCTGTACAACGGAAGATTCCAGCTTTAGACTTTGGACCTAGCACCTCTAAAGAAAGCAACAATTATTTCACTATTTTGAGTGATGACGAAAGCTACAATGATAGAGAGATCGATGAAATTGTTAATACTAAGCAAATTAGTGCAAATAAGCAAGATGACGCTGATCTGGATGGCCCCAAACCTCCACCAATCTTTCTCGCTGATGTCAACGATACCAACGCAATGAAAACTTTTTTAGATACGTATATAAGTAGAGAAAAGTATAGCTATAAATTGCAACGCGACAGTCAGGTACGAATTATGGTTAAACTTGTTAAAGACTACAGGGAACTTATAAAATCTTTAAATGTTAATAAAGTCAAATTCCACACGTATCAACTAAAACAAGAAAGAGCATTCAGAGCTGTTATAAAAAATTTGCATCATATGACATCAACTGATCAAATAACTCAATGCGTTCAGGCAGAAGGCCATAATGTCAGAAATGTTTCAAACATTAAAAGCCGCATTAACAAGCAACCATTGAACATGTTTTATATTGATCTCGAGCCGAACAACAATAACTCTGATATATATAAACTTAGATATATTGATAACTGCGTTGTTAAAGTTGAGCCGCCAAGAAAAGTGAACGATATTGTCCAATGTCACAGATGCCAAGAATTTGGGCATACCAAATCATACTGCTCAAAAAGGCTAAATGTGTTAAATGCGGTATGAAACATGAAAGCAAAGACTGTACTAAGGAAAAAGATGCTACACCAAAATGCGCAAACTGCTCTGAAAATCATGCTGCTAGCTACAAAGGTTGTAAAGTTTATCAAACACTCATTGCTCGGAAAATATCAACTCCTCATAATCAACGGCCACATATAAGTAAAAGCAACTACACATACCCCTTCTCTGTTAATCAAAATAAAGCAACAAACTTTGATAATATGCACAAGAACCAGCCAACATACGCACAAGTGTTAAACAATACTCAAGAACCTAATGATAGTGATGCATTGCGACGTATAGAAAAATTATTAGAACAACAAGCTGAGCTTACAAATAACCTTCTCAATATGATCATGTTATTAGTTAACAAAATATGCAAGTAGATTTACGTATTGCTATATGGAATGCTAATGGGCTTTCCAATCATATTAATGAAATAACCATTTTTATGAAGTTGCATGATATTGATATTATGTTAATATCGGAAACGCATTTCACCAACAGATCTTATTTTAAAATTAAAGGGTATGAAACCATCAGAGCAGATCATCCATTAAACAGAGCTCATGGTGGTGCTGCCATCATTTTGAAAATTGGTTTAAAATATGAATTAATGGACGAAGTAAAACAAAATTCAATACAAGCTGCCAGTATTAAAATTAAATGTACACACACAGATTTAGTAATTACAGCTGTGTACCTACCTCCTAGATTTGCTATTAAAGAAGCGGAATTCAAACAATTTTTCAAATGCTTGGATCAAAGTTCATTGCTGGAGGTGATTACAATGCAAAACACCCATGGTGGGGATCGAGGCTGACAAACCCAAAAGGAAAGGAGTTGTACAAATGCATTTTAAACAACAATTTATTAACACTTTCAACGGGAAAACCAACATACTGGCCAACAGATCCCCGGAAAATTCCAGATTTGATGGATTTTGTTGTTTTCTCTGGCATACCTCGGCACCATCTCCACATTTTAGAAAGTTTTGATCTAAGTTCTGATCATTCGCCTCTTATTGTAATGTATAGCACAATAATAGAAACTCTATCAAAACCATATAAAATAATTAATTCGAAGACTAATCTGGATGAATTTAAAAATTGTTTAGAGGAAGAAGTTAGTTTGGATATATCTCCTAAAAACTCGTGCAGAGATTGATTATGCAGTTGAAACTTTAACTCGCGCTATTCATAAGGTTGGATCTCAGTGCACCCCAACATCTAATAGTCAGCACCAGCCGATTCAATTTTTCCTACCTATTGATATTAGACGTCAAATTAAAAATAAGAGAAAACTCCGCAAGAAATGGCAAGAAAGTCGAAGTCCACAGGATAAAACACTTTTTAACAGGGCTGCCAACGAGCTAAAGAAAAAATTATACGATTTAAAAAATGAGTCAACAGCAGAATACTTAAGATATTTGGATCCTTTTTCAACTGATTATCAATACAGTCTCTGGAGAGCGACTAAATATTTGAAGCGTCCCGCCAAGAGAAATGTGGTCATAAAAGATAGCAATGGTGTTTGGTGCAGATCTGGTAAAGATCAAGTTGAAGCGTTTGCAAAACACTTGTATTCTCAATTTCAACCAAACGATGTCAGCGACCCAATTACAGAAGATAAAGTGGAACGTTTTTTGAATTCTCCATGTCAAATGAGTCTACCCATTCGCCAAATATCAGTTACTGAAGTTCAAATGGAAATAAGTTTTATCAAGAACAATAAATCTCCCGGATTCGATAAAATTGATGGTGTCACTATTAAAAACTTACCACCTAAGTGCATCAGACTCTTAACTTATATTTATAATGCTATGCTTAGACTCGACCATTATCCAAGTCAATGGAAATGCGCAGAAGTAATTATGTTACCAAAGCCAAATAAACCTGAAAATTGTGTTTCATCATACCGTCCAATTAGTCTTCTGGCAACTTTCTCCAAGGTATTTGAAAAAATACTACTGAGAAGGATGTTGCCAGTTATGGAGGAACTTTCCATCGTACCGGAACATCAGTTTGGGTTTAGAAGAGGTCATGGAACACATGAACAATGCCATCGAATTGTTGATGCCATCACAGATGCTTTTGAAAAGAAAAAATATTGCTCGGCTGTATTTCTAGATGTACAAAAAGCTTTTGATAAAGTATGGCATCAAGGCATTCTTTACAAAATAAAACAATGGCTACCTGCTCCATTCTATCTGCTGTTAAAATCATATTTGTCGAACCGATTCTTTTACGTAAAGCAGCAGGGTGAAGAATCGAAGCTATTACCCATCAATTCAGGCGTTCCACAGGGAAGTGTACTGGGACCGGTTCTCTATACAATGTATACAGCAGATATGCCTATAACAAATGAAGTTAGTGTGGCAACATATGCTGATGACACGGCGATCATTGCAACAAGCAGCTCCTGTGTAGAAGCCTCGCAACATCTCCAAGCTGAACTTAACGTAATTGAGAAATGGCTAATTAATTGGAAAATTGTAGTGAATTCCGACAAATCAATACATTGCACATTTGCTTTAAGAAGAGGAAATTGCCCATCAGTAAGATTAAATGGCACAGAAATACCACACCGCGACACAGTTAAATACCTTGGAGATCATCTTGATCGCAGACTAACATGGAGGGCTCATATTAAAGCAAAACAACAACAGCTTAACATTAAAACCAAGCAAATGTATTGGCTTCTCGGAAGAAAGTCTCAGCTTTGTTTAGAGAACAAGGTCCGGCTGTACAAGGCAATTCTAAAACCTATTTGGACTTATAGCTTACAATTATGGGGTACTGCGAGTAATTCCAACATTGAAATTTTACAGCGCTACCAATCAAAAACGCTCCGTACTATGGTCAATGCGCCCTGGTTTGTAACAAATGCTCAAATTCACAAAGATCTCAATATTCCGTTTGTTAAAGATGAAATAGCATTGTTTAGTATTAGATACATAAATAGACTGCAAAACCATAGCAATAATTTAGCCGTAAATCTAACAGATAATAATTTAACGCATAGAAGACTAAGAAGATTTCATGTTCTTGATCTTCCAAATAGATTTTAAGAATA
The DNA here is from genome assembly GCA_018903435.1 of Leucophenga varia. Taxonomy (NCBI): domain Eukaryota; kingdom Metazoa; phylum Arthropoda; class Insecta; order Diptera; family Drosophilidae; genus Leucophenga; species Leucophenga varia. Next base: position 6,632 of record JAEIFJ010001590.1, read on the forward strand.
AAAACATAAATTAAAAAAAAAAAAAAAAAAAAAAATTATGTAAATATGTAGATATTAAAAAAAAAAAAAAAAAAAATTTTGTAAATATGTAGATATTAAAAAAAAAAAAAAAAAAAAAAAAAACATAGAATAAGTTACTTAAACATAATTGTTTATATATAGCAGTTAATTGCATTGGCGATTGCTGTTCCTGTTATTGTTAAAGTTATTTTTGAAAATTTGCTTATTGACTATTGTCAGATTGCAAATCACAGAAGAATAAAAAAAAAAATGAGTTTTTTAATTTTTAATTATTGCCGCACTTGTGCTGGCAAATTCTTTAATAGTAATTTATTAAACTAAATAGTTACAGCACTAGTGCTTGCAACTATTACGTTATCTGAATTAGAACTAAACATTTTATTCCTACATCTAATTACTCTAACTCCTAATTATTCTACTGGCTGCTGCCGCTGTCGCAGCCGACGTTGCTGATGGACACCTGCAACGTCTCGTGTTACAACGTTGTCTTGTGTTCTTCCATTTCACAAGGTCAACACAATTCGTCGCGAAGTTTTCACACGAAATTGTGCTGATACAGATGCAGCTGTTACAATATTGTAACTACTCCCCCTCTTTAAGAGGGATGTCCCGGGACCTCATAGCGTTAGTTGTTATCATTTCTTCGATGTTTTTCGCTAATTTTGATCTTTGATTGTGTTTTCTTATGAGATTACCGATCTTCACCAAGACAAAAATAACTAGTGCAGTGATGAAGATTGCCAAAGCGATACCTGTACTACTTTCCAGCTGCTCACGTAGCTTGCTAATTTGGTGACGATTTCGCAAACCGTGATGTTCCAGATAAGGCATGTCCACCATTTCTTCGTGGCCGGTTATGTTAATTACCGTGGCCCAGGGCAACTCCGCTGTACGGGTGCGAAATGTATTCCTGTTGAAGAAATTCGAACCATTTATTGATAGTTCAAACGGAAAGGCAATTAGGTAAGTTCCTTTTTTGAGATTCACCGTTCTGTTTGGAAGGTCACTTCAGCCGACCAATCGTTGATAATTATCAACCCGTCATCAACTTCATGAACGGGGACGAGCATATTAGAGGCTGCTTTGCAATGAGCGACGAATCCAGATGTCAGTTGTTGAGCGCAGCTGGCTTCAGTGGACATTTTGCAGAACAACAAACCGGACTCCATGCAGTTAGTCACAGGGTACGAAGTGCCGTCACAAATCGCGACATGGTTTTCCTGCAGGTTAATAACCCTGCCGTCACGGGCCACTGGGAAGATTTCCATTTGCTTACACAATAACTTAGGTTTAGGAAGCTTAACTAAAAAATGGATTATGTCGCTATTTCTGATTACCTTAAACCTACTTACTAATAACAGATCGGATATAGTTATATTGTAAAACTGTCTATTTTCCAACATTGCTTTAATTTCTGTATTATTCAAAAGTGTTGGGTTCAGTAACCCAACATGAGCAAGAGTCAAAGATAAAATTATATTATCAAGTTCATATATTATTGTTTTGATTCTATCATTTAATACCTCCAATATGTGGTTTGTTATAATCAGTTTACTATTTTGGCTTTTAACAAGGCTATTGATTGCATTAGTGACATTGTTCATTTGCTCCTGAAAATGGGAATTTATCTCTACCTGCTGACTGTTACTATCTCTAAGTTCCTCTAATTTTACTTTTACCTGGAAAAAGTCGTCGAAGTCGGGGGTGCCCGCAATTACCTTGAATTACCACCTTTGTCGTCCGTTGAGTGTCCGAAGTAACTGTTCGATTCGGTCCAAGTCGGCCTTCATGAGCTTTGCCATGTGGCCCTGGGGTAAGTGTTCGAGTGCGTTATAGGTCTCGTCAATTATAGTTACGTACCGCGTCAAGTTTGTCGTGTGCCGAAAATAACTGTACGTGTCATACAGCACTAAGTCTCCGTTCGTTATTGGTATGTAGTCCGCGTGAGAGTAGTCAACTATTGTCATTTGAGTTCGTACTAAAGTCCAAAGTGACTGTATCGTCAAAAGTCTGTATTTATATTAAAAAAGATTAAGAATCAGATTTGTCTTATATTATCCTTATGAACTATTCCACCGTTAATTCTAAGAGTACTACCCAAGTCTTCCTCGACAATTCCCTCAACGTTTAATGGGGTAAGCTTGTTTCCCAGTCGACGGTTGCATTTAATAAGGACCATGTCCCCCCGATTGTAAGCTTTAATCACTCTATCAGCATTTCGGTTTCGAAGGACAGACTGTTGAGCATTTTTTTATACGATTTTTTATTTCATCCGTATTAGATTGAACGGAGCGAAAAATATCGGATGGTTTCACGCCAGTGACTGAGTGGATAGTTCTGTTGTACTCCACTGTAGCCAACAAAATCAGATCCGTAGTGTCGTCAATTTTTCGATCGATCCTTAAGCACCTGGCGATCTCGCCCAAAGTACTATGGAATCTTTCCACTTGTCCATTGGAGGTACTATGCAGTGGTGGTGCATTCACGATCTCAATATCGAAATTGTCTTTAAGGCAACCTTTAATAGTAGCCGAATTTAAGGATCGTTCGTTGTCGCAATAAATAGTTTTGATTGACGGAAAAATATTGGCCAGAAGCAACAATGGTGGCTTCACATCGTCTATTGTGCGAGAAGCTATTGTTTGAACAATAGCGAATTTTGAAAATTTATCGACACAGGTTAAAAAATGGAGAGAATTCGTTGAATAAATATCAACATGAAGTATTTCTCCCGCATAACATGGAATTGGAGTCTCTCCAACCGGATGCTTTATAGGATGTCTGTCATATTTTGCCTTTGAACAGACACGACAATTTGAAACAACCTTCTTAGGAAAGAAATAATCCTCGAGAATTTGTTTAACATTTTCTTGGGCGGTGCGATGCGCCCTCTTATGCTCTTGATTAATAATCTCCAACTGCTCGTTACAATCAAATATATCTGTCACCATTTTCGTTGTATGACGAAATGTGGCAGTTGGGAATGTTTCAACTATTTTGTGCTGAATGCGGGCCAAGGTAGGAAGGTCACAATGAATCCCATTCACTCCTTCCAGTTTTACTATTTCCTGTAAGGTTGTTAACAAATTATGTAAATCTGTGAATACGACTAAGTGCCGTAATTTGTTTTTGAAAAGAATAAATGTTCTTTTTGATGGAGACTGTCCCGATTCTAGAATTAACTGATTGCGGTAGCAATTAACCGGTTTAGTCACTGTCTCAATAGTATAGGTGAGCGACTCTTCACTATTGGCAGACGCTGCATCCGAGTCTTGTTCAGTGTTTAAAGGATTTATAAACTGTCGTGACAAAGCATCAGCGACGAAATTGTCCTTGCCAGGTTTGTAGTGCAATTTTGCATTATATTCCTCAATAAATGCTTTCCATCTTTTAATCTTAGCATTTGGATTACGATCTGAGACCGCAAAAGTCAAAGGTTGATGATCTGTATAAATATTCAGATCCCTTGCACCGTAAAGGTAGTGTCGAAGCTTACGTAATGCCCACACTATCGCCAATAATTCTCGCTCGTTCGTGGCGAAATTTTCCTCCCTTTTTTCCAAAGTTCTGGAAATCATTGTTATCGGACGACCCCCTTGTGACAATACTGCGCCCAGAGCATGGGAAGATGCGTCCGTCGTAAGATCAAACGGTTTTCGGAAGTCAGGATAGGACAACATAACGTCTTCCGATATTAAAATTTGTTTCAACTTTTCAAAGGCGCTAACCTGCTCCTGATTAAACGATATTTTTATTTTTTTTTGATTGGGCAGCAGACACCCTACCGTTTTCACCTCTTAAAATGCCACTGAGTGGCTTTGCAATTTTTGCGTAATCTCGGATGAAGCACCTATAGTAACCTGTCATACCGAGAAAAGATCGTAAACCTCTTAAGGTTGTGGGTTGAGGGAAACCCTGAATCGCCTCAATTTTGTCTTTACAGGTTCCAACGCCTTCTTTGGTTACATTAAAACCCAAATATTCCAGCTCTTGTTTGAAGAACTTGGACTTTTCCACCGATACTCTCATGTTAGCTTCGAGCAAGCTTTTTAAAACCAGTCGTACGTGATTCAAGTGATCACTCTGGTTCTTGGAAAAGATAATAACATCATCTATGTAAACGAAGCAGCACTTCCCGACATGATCTCTGAGCACATCATCGATGGCTCTTTGGAAAATACTGGGAGCATTTTTCAAACCGAAGGGTAAACGACAAAATTCGTATTTGCCGCCACAAACGGAGAACGCAGTCTTTTCGCGATCTCTTTTAGCAAGTTCAATCTGATGAAACCCTGACTTTAAGTCTAGGGTGGTAAAAAACTGGGAATTGCCCAGATTTGATAGAATTATTTCCACATTAGGAATTGGGTAGGAATCCTCGATGGTCTTCTCATTCAATTTCCTGAAATCAATAACCATACGCTTTTTTCTAACACCATTTTCATCCAAACCCTTTTTGTCTACGACCCAAATTGGGTTATTATAGGGCGATCTTGATGGTTGTATTATACCATTGCGTAATAAATCTTTTACCTCGGTTTCGACGAAGCCGGCCACCCCGAGGGGGTAGGGGTAAAACCTAGCATAAGTGGGATGTTCATCCCTAGTGCGAATTGTTGCCTTTATGTTAGTGTTGTAGGGCAGCGCCTCATTTGGGTCCGCGAAAACGGCGGACAGCTCGTTTGTCATTTTTTTAAACTCGTCACGTATGCAGCCCGGAACAGATTCATCCTGTAGCTGCAGGTGACTTACGTCCCTACTGGCAACAAAATATAAATTCTCCAAACCAAAATCATGTTTGATGGTCCTACTTTTGAGATCTATATTAGCGTTAACACGATTGAGAAGGTCAAGTCCAATAATTCCGTCGAAGGAAGTTAAATCGGGTAAAATGAAAAAATCGGAGTTCACACCGAATAAATTGACCTTACATTTTTCTGTTATGTTGGTCAGACCGTGAATGGATTTGACCGAAAAGATTCATTGACCGGTCTCACCCCCTTGAGATCCGGTAGGGGCCTAATGTAATTTTTTGAAGCCCCGGTATCAACTAGGATCTTAAGATCCTTCGCTCCTAGCGACCTGGAGATCCAGGGCAGGAGCGATTTTCCCCTAAAAAATTCAACTCATCGATTTGCAACTCATCGGTCGCATCTTCAACCAATTCCTCGTAAGAGGCTTCAGTTGAACAACTTGGCTCAGCCTCCTGCTGACCTATATGATTAACCCGTTGGAACTTCGGGCCCGAGGGTCTATCAGAGTTTGCGCTTCTTTTACCTGCTCGCCAGTTATTGTTATCATTCGGTGCCTTAAATTTGGAAGAATCGACCTCCATTGGCTCTGGAAGCGGAAATCCCCCCTGATTGCCCCCTTGGTTTGCAACGTTATAACCCTGTGCCACCTTTTTGCCACCATTATTATGATGACTACGTTGTTTTTGTTGTGAAACTATATAGTGAGGGTTTTTCTGAATAGGATGCCCCCTATCGTTATTGGCATCAGAAGCAATCTGCTTGGGAGACCGCCCATCTCTATTGCTATCCCGATTAGCGAAACTGGTAGCAAAGACATACCTCTCGTGGTTAGCATCAACCTCTTGTGCCAACGCGAGTGCAGTGGGCATGTCGCTAGGTCGCGATGAAAATAAAATGTCACACAAAGGCTTTTTTAAGCCCGATATGAACACTCGCAAGGCGTCCGCTCTATATTTTTCGTTCATTGCATCTGCAATGTCCGCTTTATAGGACATCTTAGTCTTATTATTAAGAAGTGCTAGTTTTCTGTCCACATCGTCATAAAAATCAATAACTGTCTTAGATCCCTGCCTTAGGATGGACAGCTCTTGTTCTATAAGATATATCGGACGTTTATCCGAATAAGTCCGATCCAATCTGTCTATGATGGCATGGAAGTTCAAGACTGTGTTGAAGGCCGATAGTATTGAATTGGCCGGACCTCTTGTTTTATTTCTTAAGATTGTTACGGCTTGAAAATGCCGCGACGAGCCATTGTAAGGCTCAAAAATTATGTAGGCGTTGTGAGCTGCCTCACGCCATGCTACATACGACGCCATTTCGCCCGAGAACTCTGGCAATGACTTTATTACGTCTAGAGGCTCATCGCATCGTTTTGAAGGATCAATCGTAATTCTTTCATGTTTTTCAATTATTGGGCATACGGCCAAATCAGATAGTTTATCCTCCAGGACCCTGATCTGAACCTCAAAATCTCTTTTCTGCGCTGTCAGTGCAGCATTCAACGTCGAGTCGACGATGGCCTTAACCAGCCGTTCGTCCATTTTCTTTTCTCCTATTAATAAACGATTGAATAAAATCTCTAAATCTGAATCAAGGCTACTCATAAACCCTGCCAAGAAATGCAATCAAAACCTCTTGTTTTTAATATTATTATTATTTTTTTTATTTTATTACTCTTGACAAAACGATTTCTACTTGACTCTAAAATTTAATTTAATTTTGACAAAAAATATTGAAAAATAAACATTTCCACTTACATAATTTTACAATTCATTGTTTTCTTTTTTCTTCTAAATTATTGATTGTTGAATTAGCAGCTTCTTGTAACTCTCGGTTGTCCGTCCAGACGTTCAGCTTTACTTTTCGTATTTGTTGTTTTCTTGTATCTTCCCTTGCGGTGGAATCTTTTTATCTTCTGTTGCCGTTGATTCTCTTATTTTCTGTTGCAGTTTCTGTTGGTTTTTTTTTATTTGAATCGCTCTTAGAAATTGTTGTTTTTCTTTTTTTTTTTTACTTTTGTAAACAATTCTTTTAAAAAATATTTTAGTTTTTGTAGAAGTCACTTTTATAGTTACTTTGATAAATTTTTTTTCTTTTTTTAAAAATTAAGAAAAAAATTTTTTTTTTTATACCTGTTACACTAGTGTAAACAGGTACATTCAGTTTGTCGGAAAGTTTGTAACGCATTAAAGGAGGCATCGTAGACCCTATAAAGTATATATATTCTTGATCACCTCGACGAGACAAATCGATTTAGCCATGTCCGTCTGTCTGTCCATCTGTCCGTCCGTCTGTCCTGATTTATTCGCTCAGTTTTAAAGATTTTGGGCTGAAATTTTAAACTTAAGCTTTTCTAGGTCCTGTGTAGTTTCTATGTTAAAATCAATGTGCCACGCCCACTTTTAGGTATAGCTCCCATACAAAAGTACAACATTTTTTTAAGTTCTTATATAAAATAAATGTATTTATAAAACGAATGGCTTCAAATATGGTTAAAATGTTTCTTATATCATGCCAAATCTTCAGTTTAAAATTGGTCCAAATCGGACCGCGAATTCCTAAATTTTTAAGAGTATATTTAATTTGTTTAGTATTTTGAAATATAATTTAATACAAATGCTGCACACGAAGGTCTATCAACGTCAAATGATGTGTTATATACCTGTTATGCCTGTCAGTCCAACCGAAGTTAACTTTTTTTTCTTGTTTTTTTTTTAAATGTTTGTTTTAGTTAATTTCACTTTAACTCTTTTTTTTGTTTTTGTAGAAGTCACTTTAGTCACTTTTGTAGTCACTTTAAAATATTTTTTTTTTAATTTAAAATTTAAAAAAATTTTGTTTTACTTAATTTCACTTTAACTTTTTTTTTTTGTAGAAATGCCCCACGTTGGGCGCCAATTAATTAAATGAGTTCTTTAATTTTTAATTATTGCCGTACTTGTGCTGGCAAATTCTTTATTAGTAATTTATTAAATTAAATAGTTACAGCACTAGTGCTTGCAACTATTACGTTATCTGAGTTAGAACTAAACATTTTATTCCTACATCTAATTACTCTAACTCCTAATTATTCTACTGGCTGCTCGCTGTCGCTGCCGACGTTGCTGATGGACACCTGCAACGTCTCGTGTTACAACGTTATCTTGTGTTCTTCCATTCCACAAGGTCAACACAATTCGTCGCGAAGTTTTCACACGAAATTGTGCTGATACAGATGCAGCTGTTACAATATTGTAACTTGCATATGGTTCATTATACCTATTGTCTAACTTATGTCCTGCAGGATTGTTAACAAAAACTAAATCTCCTATATTAATATTTATTTGGTTTAGTTTCTTATCATATGTAGACTTATTACTAGACTTATTTTTAAGTAATAATTCTTGTGCTCTTTGAAGAGCAGTTTGTAGTCTAAAATTTGACTTCTTTACTGTAGTCCTCAATGTTATACAATGGGTCTACTTGGTCTTGTCGTAAGAAGTCATATATTGTGGGACTTTTTCCGAATATTAATTCAAACGGTCAGTAATCATGTACTGTAGAAGGAGTCGTGTTGTAACAGTAAGTAAAATACTTAAGCCACTGGTCCCAATTATCGCGTTCATTAAAGATGTAATTTCGAACATACTCATTGAACGTTCTGTGGTTTCTTTCCACAGTTCCTAATGTCTGATGATGATACGCCGTCGAGGTCGTAACATTTATATTTAAGAGTTTATATAATTCTTCGAAAACCTGGTTTTTATACTCGGTGCCCATGTCAGTAATGACTTTTTTCATGGGTCCATACACGAGTATTACATTTTCTAGTATTGCCTTGGCAATTACCTTACCGTTTTTGCTGGGTACCGGTATTGCAATCAGGTATTTAGTGAGGTCGCATATAACCGTTACAGCATATTCATTACCAAAATCGGTTCTTGGTAATGGTCCGATAGTGTCTATCAGAACCGTATCAAACGCCTTTTGGGGTATTGGGGTAAATACCATAGGTTCTCTAGTATGTTTTAATGTTTTGTTAATCTTACATTTTTTACATGATTTTACGTATTTACGTATATCAGCTGTCATGTTGTTCCAATGATAATATTTTCGTACTTTATTTTGCATTCTTTTAATGCCCGGATGACCTCCGAATATTGGGTCATCGTGGAATTTTTGTAAGATTTCTTTTTTTTCGTCGTCACTGACTATTTTAGTCAGACTGGGGAGAAAGGGCAAGTTTAACCTGCTTTCTTTTATTAGCTATGTTTTTTAATTCATTTATATGGATAAGCTCGAACAGTTTATCATTTGTTGATAACTGGAATCTTTTTGATTCCATTACTGTCAGCTAATTTTTTCAAGCTTTAAAAATAATTGATCCAAATCAATATTTTTATGAACAGTAATGTCGGCTATTGTAATAGTGCTTATTAACCTTTTCCCCAGTTTTATTTGAATATTATCGAATTTTGTTAAAATTCGTGCACTATTCTTTATCCATTTTGGCGCCTCGTAAACATAGACTTTTTCATTTTCAATTTTTGACGACGTGTCTATATCTTGCATAATTTGTTTTTTACTTTGAAGTCTTGTCGTGACTTTAAACAAATTTGCATTTAGAACATTCATATTTTTAATGTCCTTGAATTCTATGCGCGACAATGCATCTGCGACATAGTTATCTTTACCCCTCAGGTACTCTACAGTAAAATCGTACTCTTCTAAGTCAAGTCTCATTCTTGTGAGCTACGATGATGGGTTTTTCATCGCGAAGAGGTATGAAAGAGGACGGTGATCGCTTCTTACTAAGAACTTTTTCCCAAATACATAGGGTCAAAAATATTGTATTGCCCAATGTATGGCGGCTAGTTCTTGTTCAATTGTGGATTTATTGCTTTCACCTTTAGTGAAAGACCTTGAAGCATACGCAATTAGAAATTGTGTGCCGTCATATTCTTGACTAAGTACGGCGCCACAAGCGTATTTGCTAGCATCCGTTGTGATGCAAAATTCTTTATCAAAATCTGGATATTGCAGTATTCTAGGACTTATTAAGGCCTTCTTTAAATAGTTGAATGCGTTTTCGCATTCTTTGGTCCATTCGAAAATAACATTTTTCTTACAAAATTTTGTAAGATGGCGAGAATGCTCAGCGAAATTCGGAACAAATCGCCTGTAATAGTTGCAAAATGCAACAAATCGTTTTGTTTCGTCGGCATTCTTGGGTGTCGGATACTCTATGACAGTTCGAAATTCACTGTCATCCGGCAAAATGCCTTTATCTGTACACTTATGCCCAAGATAAGTCACTTCATGGCTGAAAAATGAGCATTTTTCTGGATGAAGTTTTAGATTATATTTTCGGCATATCTCAAACACATCTGTCAGATTTTCTAACATGTGCTTTTCTGAACAGCCCAATACAACTAAATCATCCATGTACAGAAATCCTTGTGCTGGTGATAGCCCAGCAAATGCTATCGTCATCATTCTTTGGAATGAATTCGGAGCAATTTTTAAACCATACGGTAAACGCTTAAAACGGAATGAACCTTTATCGGTTGAAAATGACGTTATGTCCCTTGAGCTTTCATCTAATTCAATTTGATGAAATCCTGACGTTAAGTCGAGGCAGGAAAAATATTTCGCTCTGCCCAATTGATCAAGGATATCATCTATCCTTGGCAATGGAAATTTGTCTGCAATTAGCTTTTTGTCTCCATTTTTTTTGGGTTGATCCAGATAGAGACTTTTTTGGTACTAACAGTATAGGACTGTTGTACGCAGAAGCTGATGGTTCTATAATATTATCCCCAATCAATTTTTCTACTTGCTTTTTAATTTCACTTTTGTGTGCATGTGGTATTCTGTAATTTTTTATATATGTTGGCTCGTCTGTATTTAAACGCAACTTCTGTTTATAAAAATTATTTACAGAAATTGGTTCGCTTTCGAGCGCAAGCACATCTATGTATTTTTTACATAGTTTCTCCAATTTGGTTCTAACGAAAGTTTTTTTGGACAATTTATTTAATTTAGTGTCATTATTGTTGTTATTTGTTGATGACACTGTTTCATAGTCGTTAAGACTTTCAATAGCTAGGTTACATTTTGGTATAATAACGTCATTATTGGTTGTATTTATAACTCGAATAAATGCTCGAGCACTGCTTGCAATAGTATTTGCAACAAATACACCTTTTATGAGTTCCTGATGTGGAATCAGTACCTCTTTGTCGTGTGGACTACTACAGATCGAATTACTTCAGATCTTGCTGGAAGTGATATTGAATCCATGCATAAAGAGTTTCGCATTGGAATCGCAATATCTTGTGGAAAGTCATCTGGCCTTAGTATAAGCCAATCTTGATCTTTGTGATAATCAAGAATTCAATTGTATTTCTTGCAAAAATCAAGACCTAATATTCCGTCTGAGGGAATAGGAAAATCGTCTTGAACAACATGAAAATCATGTTGTATTAGCAAGTTTTCGATTTTTAAATCAGTGTTGACCTTTCCACTTCCAATGCCGTTAAGGCTTATTTTTATATTTGGATCTATGTCCAAAAATTTAATTTGTCCTTTTTTTTATTACAGATATATCGGCGCCGGTGTCAATTAATAGTTTTGACACCTCATTGTTCATTGTCGATCTTGTCGACATGAAATTAGCAAGATTTAAATTTATGTTATAGATTTTACTGTTGTTGTTTTTTATATTTACTGAGCACCTGGGGCCGGGGTGTTTTCCGCCTCCTGTGTAATTCTAACATTACCAGTGCGGCCACCCCGATTATTATTGTTATGGCTTTGGTTTCCACCGCGACCTCGTCCGCGTCTACGGCCTTGACCGCGTCCGCGATAGTTACCTCTGCCTCTATAATTGGAGTTATTGTTACCATGGCCAAAATATAATACGGAACTTGATTGTCCATTGGCCTCTGTACAACAGTTTACAAAAATTGGTAACTGCCACGTTCATATTGTTGAACTGGGCTGCCTCCATTATTACCTTATCTTTTTCGTTGCTTGAATTTTTAATAATTGCCTTTACTCCTGCTATTAATGAGTACTTTTCGGCTAACTGTGTAGTCAAGCCATCTGAAATATATGCGTACTGAAGTTTTTTGGTGAGGTCTTCTACCTCTTTCGCATATGAATTAGCAGGTCTTGAGTTTTGGCGAATATTCATCAGTTTTGCAGTTATTGCTTCTACTGAATCACCTTTAACTCTTGTAGTCAATGCATTTATGACATCTTGTATGGAAGATTCAGTTCCCGACAACAAGGTAATTGCCATACCCTTTAGCTTTGTCTTTATTAATTTAATGGCAACATTTGTGTTGCCATCATTTACGGTTTCTACTAGCTCTAGTGCAGCTAGGAAAGCTTGCAGCTGTTCGGCAGTGCCATCAAAATCCGGAAGGATTTTTGAGGCGATATTTATGAATTCGACAGCTGTTTGGGGCATTATGACCTTTTTGTCACTTTTGGGTCTAAATCTTGTTTCCAATCGAGCTCGATTTTTATCGGCTCGCAATGATTAATTGGTAATCTTAGCGCTATACCCTTTTTTACTGCTACTTTGTCTAGTTTATTCCTACAGTCAATGAAAAAGTTGTCAGCCGCGTTTTTAGAGGCTGTCGTAAATTTTTCGTAGTTTACGTTTATTAGGACTCTGATTTTTTCCAATACATTCACAAGAATTTCAATATGTTTATAGACCGTTTCTCTGTTTGTTGGGCGGTCTATATTAAGGCATTTATAAGATCTTTCAAAATCTTCCTTCAACAATCTAAGCTTTGGTAGTATTTCAGACCAAGCCATTAATATTGTTTAATGAAAGATTTTTAAATTTCTTAGTATGCCAACTGGCGTATTGATTGGAATGCTATATTGAAATTCTCTATTATTATTTTCCTCTTCCCCGTTTAAACTCTATCTAAATCATTAGCCTTATTTGCATAGCGATTTTTGATCATTTTGTTATGTTTGCTATACAATTTTAAGATAAATTCAGCAACGGTTACAATTGTAATTATCAACAGCAATATCCACAAAGATTTGATATCTTCGGTGTGGTCTACTACTCTGATATTATTTACAACGTTAGCTGTATTATCTTTAGCCTGGCTATTGTCAGAGCTAAACCAGTTACCCATTTTGTGGGGTGAAGAGAAGAGAAAAAAATAATAATAATAAAAAAAAAAAGTAATAACGAAAAGAGAATTACACCAATGCACTGGCTCACGAATTGTATTGGAAAAAAAAAAAAGACAAAATAAATTAAAATAAAATAAATATTTAATTAAATCGAAAATCTTTATACATATGTAATTGAATAATGATCGAGTTTCAAACTTATTTATTAATTGTATTACGTATTTAATTATTTGCAACGTCAAATTAAGTTATTTCAGTTTATTTAAAAATCATACAAGAAGAAAATAATAATACAAATACGAGTTTTTGTGTTAATTTTTGGCTCTTAAAGCCGTGTTTATTTCTTTAAGTTTGTTAATTAAGGATTCCGGAATTTGGACATTGTCCAATTCCAAGTTCTTAATTTTTCCTATAACTATGTTTCGCTGAGTTTTAAGTTTTTGGATTCTTCCACCTCGTCTTTTTGGTGGTTTACTTGTTGACAGGCACAGCTGTCAATTTTTCCTCAGCTTTTTTTGACTCTTTAAGAGCATTTATTGTGCTCTTTTGCCTATTTCTATACTCTTCTATTGTTAGTTTTTTGGGTCCTACTTTTGGTTCTATAACCTTATCTTCCATCTGTATTATATAGTTACTTATGCTTCCTCTAATGTTTTATAGAAAAATTAAGAAAGCAAAAAAAATTTTGTTTCTTTTTAAATCAATTAGCAGTATAAAAAAAATTTTGTTTCTTTTCAATCAAAATTAAGAGCGTATATAAAAACAATAAATTTTATGTCAATTTAAATTTGCAAAGAGAACCTATTCAAGATTAATAGGGGGCCATGCAAGTGTTTACAAAAACACAAAATCAAGTTTACAATTTTTTACTTATTATTAAGTTTAATACCCTTGCATGGGGGTTAGTGGGGGCCTAAGTTGTTTTTTAGTAGTTTACTTAAATTAGCGCACTTGCGTTTAAAAACGCACTTTAGTGCTCAAAAAAATATGCATGCGTTAAAAACGCATAAAGCATCTTCTCGTGCCAGTTACGAGGTATTTTTTTCGTAGTAGCTGTTGCTGTTGTGATTGGAGCTGTAGCTGGATGTTGTTGTTGCTAGTGGTTGTTGCTGATGTTGTTGTGATTGGAGTTGTAGCTGGATGTTGTTGTTGTTAGTAGTTGTTTGTTGCTGCATCTTGCTGATGTTGGAATGGTAGCTGAATGAAGTTGTTGCTCTAGTTGTTGTTGTTGTTGCTGCTGTTGTTGATGTATCCTGCTGTTGTTGGAATTGTAGCTGAATGTTGTTGTTGCTCGTAGTTGTTGCTGTTGTTGTTGTATCCTGCTGTTGTTGTAGCTGAATGAAGTCGTTGCTCTTAGTTATTGCTGTTGTTGTTGTATCGTGCTGTTGTTGTAGCTGAATGAAGTTGTTGCTCTTAGTTATTGCTGTTGTTGCTGCTGTTGTTGTTGTATCCTGCTGTTGTTTCTAGTGGCTTTTGTTGTAGTTGTTGTATGCTGCTGTATATTGTTGTTGTTGCTTGAACCATTTAATTTTTTTATTTTATGTTTTATTATATTTTTATTTTTTTATTTACACAGCATAAAATTGTGTGTATTTTATTTATATTTTATTCGCTATAAAGCTAAATTATACGATATATATATTTTTTTTTCATCGTCGGCTTTATATTTAAAACAAAAATAAATAACGAAGCACATAGAATAAAATTTTTAAAAAAATTAGTTCAGGACATTTTCGATATTATTATTTTCTTTTTTTTTTTAAGGGGTTATAAATACTCGCCTGTGTTTTAAATCTTTACTCATTGAAATACTTATGGTATAAATCAATCATGCCAAATATTTGGTTTTTTTATGCAGATTATTCAGAAATGAAACAGACTCTTTTTTTCAATAACATTTATATTTATCGAAATTCATTTTAAAAGGTTTTAAAATATTCCTCGGACAAAATTTTCAATGGAATTAAAAACACTCATTTCATACCATGGTGTAAAAGATTTCAAGAAATCTCTAGTGGAAGTGTTTTCAGTGATACCCCTGATATTCTAGTTATCAAGTAGTCTTAAGGGGTTATATACAGTTAGGATTTTAAAAAAATCGATTTTTTTTTTTTTTTTTTTTATTTTCTTAATATATATATATCTGAGTATACACACACAAAATTTCAAGTCGATCCGACGAATATTTTCGAAGTAGACACATTAGTGAAGGTGCGCCGAGAGATCTCGCAGTGCTTTCAAGTGCTTTTAAAACTTTAAACGCGTTTTTCTCGAAACGGTGTTTTCAAAGCCGGTGAGCA
This sequence comes from Leucophenga varia, assembly GCA_018903435.1. Lineage (NCBI taxonomy): Eukaryota > Metazoa > Arthropoda > Insecta > Diptera > Drosophilidae > Leucophenga > Leucophenga varia. Next base: position 21,858 of record JAEIFJ010001590.1, read on the forward strand.
AGATTTCTCAGAAACGGCTGAACCGATTGGTATGAAATTTTTACACAAGCTTCTTAATTTTTAGTAATTAATCGAAGGATTTCCCCATCCGATAAAAATTTCTCATTTTTAAAAACAATTAAAGAGCCAAATTTTGGTTGAAAATCGAACCTTTTGCTTTGAGTAGCCGCCATTTTGTCAAAAAAATTTTTTTTTTTGCTAATTCCTTCGATTATTTATTATATTATTGAAAATTATTTTTTTTTTTTGAATTTTGGATGATCCAGTCCAGAGATATCGTGCACACCGCAAGAGGCCTTTTTTTGCGGACCTCCGCAAAATTGGCAATATCAACGTTCCCGATAATTATTTTTGGCAATAAAACATATGTGAATATAGCTTAAGGTTGTCATAATATACCTGCCAAGTTTCAAATCAATAAACCAAATAGTTTGCTTGGAAAAAATTATTGAAAAATGCTCTTTTTTTTCGACCTCCTAACTGTATATAACCCCTTAATTTCTTGAAGCTGACGATGAACACCGTCTCCTGGCAGGATCGCAATATAACGATTAGTAAAACAACGATCGTTTTAAGTTAGCTGTTATCATTAGACTGATTCTTTATTGTTACAATTATATACCATTACACTTATTCTTACAACTAGCTGCGCAGTTAGTAATCTAACACTTTGCGCATGCATATGAATTGACCTCATTCTGCTGTCGCTCCATTATGCTGGTCAAGCATAATGGCAATGTAATTGAACCATGCATAACTGACCTAGATCAATTATGCCGTTGCTTCATTACTTGCAGTGAGTAATCGAAATAGATTTGTATGTCAAGGTATTAGGTTATTCATATTCATATGCATGTGCATTACAATAATCTGTTTCCATCTAGACGGCAACTTCATAATACCCCCTTGTAGAACCCCACCTCCATATTTGCGAAGAACTCGGACAGCCACTTTTTACAAGCCTCTTTTGAGGCCAACTTTACAACACCATGGACAGAAACAGGTGGTAATCACTTGGAGCTATGTCCGGGCTGTATGGTGGATGCGATAAAACCTCCCATCCGAGCTGCCGTAGCTTCTGACGAGTCATCAAAGATGTGTGTGGCCTGGCGTTATCCTGGTGAAACACTACACCCTTCATGCTGGCCAATTCTGGACGCTTCTGGTCCAGAATTGGACGCTTCTGGTCGCCTGCTCAAGCGGTCCAGTTGTTCGCAGTCGATGGTAGAATTAAGCGTCCGGCCATATGGGAGCAGCTCATAGTGAATAATTCCCTTCCAATCCCACCAAACACACAGCAAAACCATCCTGGCCGTCAATTTCGGCTTGGCCACTGTTTGGGACGATTCATCGGCCTTCGACCACGACCATTTACGCTTGATATTGCCGTATGTGATCCAGTTTTCTTCGCCAGTCACCATTCGCTTCAAAAATGGATCGATTTCGCTCCGTTTCAGCAGCATATCGCAGGTTGATTCGGTCCAGAAGGTTTTTTTGCGTCAAGTCATGCGGCACCCAAACATCAAGTTTTTTTGTATCCAGCCTTCTGGATACAAAAAAAAAAATGGTTTGGTGACTAACTCCCTTAAAATGGTTTGGTGACTAACTCCCATCTCCTCCAGGTCTTCCGCCGGCTGGCCTATCCATGGTTTCGTTTTCACCGGCTCTGAATCGTCGAAACCATTCCTCCGGTGTTCGAAGTGATAGAGTACCATCCCCCAAAACACCATTAATCTCACATAACGTTTCTCTAGCGGATTTGCCTTTAACGAAGGAAAACTTTAAAATAACGCGAATTTCGGCGTTCGTATCCAAACTAATTATGCATAGCGTCGTTTTGTAGGTTATGTCAAGACCTTTCAATTGATGTATAGTATAGCCGAGTATACGAGCTCTGTAGCGCTTTTAATAAAAAAAAAAGTGTTTTTTTTCATACCTGTTACACAAAGTGTAAAACTCTAAACTCTAAAACTCTAAAGTCAAAATTTTTAAGAATATTTTTAGTTTGTTTAGTATTTTAAGATAAAATTTAATAACGGGTGATTTTTTTTGAGGTTAGGATTTTCATGCATTAGTATTTGACAGATCACGCGGGATTCAGACAAGGTGTCAAAAGAGAAAGATGCTCAGTATACTTTGACATTTCATCATGAATAGACTTACTAACGAGCAACGCTTGCAAATCATTGAATTTTATTACCAAAATCAGTGTTCGGTTCGAAATGGGAAAATCCGCTTTTTTATCGACAAATTTTGTTCAGCGATGAGGCTCATTTCTGGTTGAATGGCTTCGTAAATAGGCAAAATTGCCGCATTTGGAGTGAAGAGCAACCAGAAGCCGTTCAAGAACTGCCCATGCATCCCGAAAAATGCACTGTTTGGTGTGGTTTGTACGCTGGAGGAATCATTGGACCGTATTTTTTCAAAGATGCTGTTGGACGCAACGTTACGGTGAATGGCGATCGCTATCGTTCGATGCTAACAAACTTTTTGTTGCCAAAAATGGAAGAACTGAACTTGGTTGACATGTGGTTTCAACAAGATGGCGCTACATGCCACACAGCTCGCGATTCTATGGCCATTTTGAGGGAAAACTTCGGAGAACAATTCATCTCAAGAAATGGACCGGTAAGTTGGCCACCAAGATCATGCGATTTGACGCCTTTAGACTATTTTTTGTGGGGCTACGTCAAGTCTAAAGTCTACAGAAATAAGCCAGCAACTATTCCAGCTTTGGAAGACAACACTTCCGAAGAAATTCCGGGCTATTCCGGCCGAAATGCTCGAAAAAGTTGCCCAAAATTGGACTTTCCGAATGGACCACCTAAGACGCAGCCGCGGTCAACATTTAAATGAAATTATCTTCAAAAAGTAAATGTCATGGACCAATCTAACGTTTTAAATAAAGAACCGATGAGATTTTGCAAATTTTATGCGTTTTTTTTTTTTTTAAAGTTTTCAAGCTCTTAAAAAATCACCCTTTACAAATGCTGCACACGAAGATCTATAAACGTCAAATGATGTGTAACAGGTATAGCTTCGGCCCAACCGAAGTTAACTTTTTTCTTGTTTTAATTTATTAATAACGAGGAAAAACGTTAACTTCGGTGGAACCGAAGCATAAATACCCGTCACACGAATCTTTGAATAGTTTAGTGTGATCATCAGTGGCTTATATACATTTAAAAATATATAGACGAAAATAATTAATTTTTCATTCAAAAGTTCAAAAATAATCGGTGAGTTTGTATGGGGGCTATATACAAAAATGGGCGTGGCCTCTTGGTTTTGGAATTGGATGATATAAACAGTGTTTTACCCAATTTGGAGTAAATAAATTCATAAATAATACCAATTTTTTTCAAAAATTGGAAAATGGGTGGTAAATTTGTATGGGGGATATACCTAAGAATGGGCGTGGCACCTTGGTTTCGACTTTGGATGACAATAGAAGAGTTTTTTACCCAATTTAGAGTGAATACATGCATAAATAATACATATTTTCATACAAAAATTCAGAAATTTTCGGTAAGTTTGTATGGGGGCTACACCTAAAAATGGGCGTGGCAACTTGATTTTAACATACAAAGTAGTCGTTGCCGAGAAAAGCTTAAGTTCCAAATTTCGGAGTAATATCTATATATCTTCATCGAAAAAAATGCGTAGAAGTAAACAGACAGACAGACAGACGGACAGACAGACAGACGGACATGGCTAAATCGATTCGTCTCATCGAGCTGATCAAGAATATATATACTTTATAGGGTCTACGACGTCTCCTTCAATGCGTTACAAACTTTCCGACAAACTGAATATACCCTTCACACTATGTGTGGCAGGTATAAAAATGAATAAAATACAATTAAATAAACCAAAGAACGTTATATTAATTAAAGGAACATTATTTCTCTAAAGTTAGCATGTAAATATGTCAAAAAATGTTTTTATTGTATATTGTTCATACGATATTGCTTGCTGAACATTTTTTCTTAAATTATTCAAAAAGGAGAGTGGTTACCAGTATGAGAAGTATGGGGCTCGATTCGTTTTGATCTAAGCTTTAATTTGAGATATTAAAATTGAAAAAAACGTAGACAGTTTTTTTTTGAATAACTAAAAAGTATCCCTATAGTTAGGCGTAGCATCTACGTGGTCGACCACTTCGCTGACCACTAGTAGCAGTGACTACTCACCAGCAATGCGTTTTAGCGGCTACTTTAACATTGGCTTGTCACTGGCGGAAGACTATTGCCACTCCTTGCAACCCAAGTGGATTGCAGAGTGTTCGATCCTTTTTCAGTCTACAAGTTAATTGCGAGGTGGTATATCCTTTTGCTGTCTAAAAGTGGATTACAAAGTTGTCGATCTTTTTGTTGTATATTAGTGCATTGAAAACTTTTTTATTTTTAATTTAGTTTCTCGCTGCAAAGTCCTAGCGCTTTTAATTGTTTTTCATATAATGTTTACTCAACAATTTGTTGTTCAACATACTTGTTTCAATTTTAGTAAAGATACTTTTATTTATGCAATATTTTTGTTTGTTATAATAATAATTTTCTTGCAGCTTCCACATTTCTAATTACTTTTATTTTATTAATAACATAAAAATGATTTTTCTGCCTCGTCCGGGGTTTGAACTTGAAGCCTTCTGCTTTCTTTGACTCTGAAGCATTTGCGATCGCGCGACCTTTTACTGACAACGCCAAACCTTATATTTGAAGGCGCCTGTTAAAGGTTCAATATGTATGTACATGGAATGTACATTTGGTGTTATACAGAACCGGCACGCCGTTGCACCACACGAACTATAGGAATAATAATGGTGGCCGTATCTCTTTATTATTATTAAAACAAGAAAGAACGCTGAAGTCGAGTATGCTCGACTGCAAGATATCCTGTACCCAATCTATATGTACCTTAAGTTAGGTTCTATTTGACTACCATACATCATTGAATTGGATTTTCATAGAAAAAACTTAAAAAATCGGGTATATCTTTGATTGGGTTTATACCTAACATTTTGTTGGGCCTACCCATATTGGTCTATTTCATTGGGACTATCATAGACATAATTTAAATTTCCAAGAATAAAAAAATTGTAAAAACCCAAAATTCTGGGGTAAATTTGTATGGGGGCTATACCTAAAATTTGGTTGGTCCTACCCATATTATGATATTTTATTGGGACTATCATAGACATAATTTATACTAAATTTATACTAAATTTAAATTTTTTAGAATAAAAAGCAATGACGTTTTTATGTAAAAACCCAAACTTTTGGGGTAAATTTGTATGGAGGCTATACCTAAAATTTTGTTGGTCCTATCCATATTGGGATATTTTATTGGGACTATCATAGACATAATTTTTACTAAATTTGAACTTCCTAGAATACAAAACAATGACGTTTTTATGCAAAAACACAAAATTTTGGGGTACATTTGTATGGGGGGTACCCCTTAAAATGGGTCTAGAGAAAAACCGTTTGTAAGTGCACACTTGACGGCCTAGGAGAGTCTAAGTTTCAATTTTGAAAGCTCTACCTCTTATAGTCTCCGAAATAATCGTTTTCATACGGCAGACAGCATGACAGACGGACGGATGGACAGACGGACGGACGGACAGACAAAGCTAGTTCGACTCCCCTTCCAATGCTGATCAAGAATATATATACTTTATAGGGTCTATCTTGCCTCCTTCTGTCTGTTACATACATTCGCACAAACTTAATATACCCTTTTACCCTTTGGGTACAGGGTATAAAAAACTAGAAATGAAATTATGCTTCAAAAAAATAAAAAAAAAATACAAAAAATACAATGAAATAACGTAAAAAATTAAATGTTAAAAAAACTCCTTACCGGCATTACATTTTATTTTTGATATTTAGCACTTTCCCAAAGGTAAAAGGAAGGGCATATAAAGTTTTTAAAATGTATGTAACAAGCAGAAGGAGGCTTGATAGACCCTATAAAGTATATATTCTTGATCAGTATTGATAAGATAGTCGATTTAGCTATGTTTGTCCGTCCATATGTCCGTCTGACCGTCCGTCCTGACGTCTGTCGTATGAAAACGATTATCTCATAAACTGTAAGAGATAGGGCCACCATATTCGAAACATATATTCTCCACTGCCGTCCAGCGATTACTTACAAACGGGTTTTCTCTAACATCATTTTATGGGGTAGCCCACATACAAATCTACTCCAAAATTTTAATTTTTTGCCTAACACTTTTTGTTTCTTATTTTAGTAATTTCATATTTCGTGTAAATTATGCCTATGATAGTCCCAATCAAATATTATAATATGGGTAGGACCAAAAAAAAAATTTAGGTAAAGCCCCCATACAAATTAAACCCATTTTTTTAAGTTTTTGTATGCAACCCAATACAATATAATATGGCATTAAGACAAGATTTAAAGTATGTAAAGATTGGGTATATTGCAGTCGAGCTTACTCGACTTTAGCCTTCTTTCTTGTTTTTTTTTTAATTTTTCTGTCTGTACAGATTTAACATTGTAGCAGCATTTTGCGTTGGTAAAATTGTGTTGCCATTTAAACAGAACTGTCTGTACAGACGAGACTTTTCGATTACAAAATTAGCTATTATCGGTTCGGCAATAAAAAATCTTATGAACAAATACTTATTAATTAACTTAAAACAAACTGTCTAAGTTTTTCAATTTTAATGTCCCAAAATTAAGCAGATATCAATAGAGAGGCTCAGCAATAAAAATCATATGAAGAAATACTTAATAATTATTTTAACAAAAATTGTCGAAGTTCTTTTTTCTCATTTTAATGTCTCGTAGCGGGCCGCTATGTTTTTATATACAACGTTTACAGTTTTTCTGTAGTGTATTTAGTATCATATATTTAGTTGAGCCTGTGTGGTGAGCGGGCGGTCAAAAATACTACCACAGCAGGCTCAGCTCGACGTACGAGTCGTCTAAAGAGCGAATCCTCGAGGCGAGCTTGGTCGGTGGAGTGGTTTACAACGAGGTAAAATCTTAGAACCCGTGAGACACACACAGAACAAAGTGTACCAATGCAAAGATGGCTAGTATGAACAAAAAATACTCCAGGTGGCAGAGACAGATGTGAAAATCCACCCGTGGACAATTCCGCGGCAGGGGCAAGGATTCTGGAGGCCCCAGCTACCATAAAAGCATATAAAAAAGGCGATCCCCGAAAACGATACAAGGATCACGACATACATATGTGCACCTGGAACGTCCGAACCCTTAACAGGGATGGTGCAATTCAAGAACTAACTACCACTCTTAACAACTTCAGAGCAGACATCACTGCTATCCAGGAAATGCGATGGACTGGCCATGGTTGCACAAACTTAGCAACCTGTGACATCTACTACAGTGGTCATGAGAGGCAACACATATTCGGATGTGGCTTCGTGGTTGGTAGTAAACTACGCAGACTCGTCTCCAGGTTTACAGCTGTATATGAACGTCTCGCCTCGATACGCATCAGAGCTAAATTTTTTAACATTAGCCTTATATGTGTACACGCCCCGACAAATGTTAAAGATGAGATGGAGAAAGACGAATTCTATCAGCGATTAGAAAGCCTCTACGATCGCTGCCCCAAGCATGACATCAAAATCGTCATCGGTGATTTCAACGCACAAATTGGGAGAGAAGAAATCTTTCGCCCTACCATCGGTAAATTTAGCCTACATGACACCACCAACAGTAATGGAGAAAGGCTAATCGACTTTGCTGCGGGCAGGAACATGATCATAAGTAGTACCAGATTCCCACATCTCGAGATCCACAAGGCAACATGGCGCAGTGGCGATCTAAGTATCCGCACCCAAATAGATCACGTGGTGATTGATGCCAGGCACTCTTCTAGCGTGCTTAATGTACGAGCGTACAGAGGTCTTAACATCGACTCAGACCACTACCTTGTCCTAGCCAAGGTACGTTCTAGACTCTGCACAGCGCACGCCAAGCGAGCTACCACACAACGAAAGCTAGATGTTGGTGGGTTAAAGTCACAGCAGACTGCCGCTGCCTTCTCAACAAGGGTCCCACATCTACTCCGAGAGAATCCTCCGGCCTCCGACTGTATAAACGATCAGTGGAAGCGTATCTCAAACTCATTAGCCACGGCAGCCAAAGAGGTTATTGGCTTTACTAATCCTCGAAGGCAAACATGGTACGATGAGGAATGTCGCGTCGCTACTGCAGAGAAGAATATGGCACGACAAAGAACTCTGCAGGCGGGAGCAACACGAGCTGTTGTTGAGCGATATAGGGAGAAACGGAGAGAGGAAAATCGCCTGATCAGACGAAAGAAACGTGAACTGGAAAGGCGTGAAGTGGAGGAGATTGAGATGATGGGTAGCAGAAACGAGGCCCGTGGTTTTTATCAAAAAATCAAACGTATGACCGATGGTCATAAGCAAGGAGCTTCTTTCTGCAAGGATAATCAAGGAAACATGGTAACAGATGTCCAGGAATCACTAAGGCTATGGAGGTCCCACTTCTCTACACTACTTGGTGGCGATGACGGGAACAATACCGCTGGTGGAGATGATGAATATCTGGGCCCTCCGGCCGATGATGGGATTCCTGTGGAGCCACCAGACTATGACGAGGTCTCAAAAGTCATAGAAAAGCTTAAAAATAACAAAGCGGCAGGCGCAGACGAATTACCCGCAGAGTTATTTAAGACCGGCGGCGTAGAGTTGATTCGATGTATGCATCAACTCTTGTGCAAAATATGGTCTGGTGAGCGTATGCCTGATGACTGGAACCTAAGTGTCCTGTGCCCAGTTTTAAAGAAAGGAGACCCTGCAGTCTGCGCAAACTATCGTGGAATAAGTCTCCTCTCTATCGCATACAAAATACTATCTGGCGTAATATGCAATAGACTGAAACTGTACGTAGGACATATAGTTGGACAGTACCAGTGCGGTTTTAGACCAAAGAAGTCAACCAGCGACTCCATATTTACGCTGCGACAGATCCTGGAAAAAACCAGAGAGAAGCAAATCGACACACACCACCTATTCGTCGATTTCAAAGCGGCTTTCGACACGCCAATCAGGTCAATGCTTGCATCAATTGCATTGCCATTATGCTTGGCATAATGCAACAACATAATGAGGTCATTTCATATGCATGCGAAAAGTGTTAGATTACAAACTGCGCAGCTAGTTATAAGAATAACATGTAATGGAATATAATAATAATAAAGAATCAGTCTTGATCTGACTAACAACTAAAGCGTTCATTGATTTATTTGTTTATCATAATACTGGTACCGTCAGCTAATAGAACTACAAATTTTTTTGGAAATGTTCTGGTTCCATGCTTTATTTGATTCCAAATTTAATTTATGAAATACCGCGCTGTTTCTGTGTCTATCATTACTGTTGCTTGAAGTTGTTCGAGTGACACTCGGGCAATTATACCGTGTTTATTGTAGGAAATTGGATTTACTGTCGCCGAGAAGGATAGGGAAAAGCGCCGGTATGTCCTCGTTCTCTCGCCGTGCTTGACTCGTTTCCCGAGTTTCGTGAACAACATTCGACTGTGCGCATACACTGTCATCCGCATATCCAAGAGAACAGCAATTGTGTTTTGTTACATACATGGGTCACTTGTCCAACATGGCCGCAATGGAAACCCGCTGTTCTTGGATTAATAGGTCCATCAAATGTATTGTAAAATTGTAAAATGTATTGTAAAACTGAAATAGCTCGTCTCAAACTTATTGTAATTACAGCAATAAATTGCACTCGCACCCAAATCCTCTAGCCCGAACTCTTCTACGACATGCCACACAAACCCGACTAAGGAGAAATGACTTACCAGCCCAATGACATGTCTTAGGGCCGTCGTACCAACAAAAGCTCTTTAGGCTTAGTTTATAGTGATTAGTTTATAAGAATTGAAATATTATTGGTAGTCTCTCAAGAAGAGAAGATTCAATAAATAAAAAAAAAAAAAAAAAAAAATAAAAAATTGTGTGTATATAATACCGATGCAAAAAGATACAACAATCAAAAGGAGAGAAGAGAGAATAATTTTTTTTTTTTTGTATGGTACAAAATATTCGTTTTAAGAAACAAAAATCAAACAGAGAGAACAAAAAAATTTTTTTTTTTTTTTAGGATATAAATTACAAATACAAAAGAGACAACAATCAGAAAGAGAGAAAATTTTTTTTTTTTTTTTAGGTAGGGTATTAAATATTTGTGTTTATACCAATGCAAAAAAAGATAAAAATCAAATATATATATATATATATATATATATATATATATATATATGTAAGACTTTAACATTCAATTCATGTTTTATTCAATTAAAAGTCTTATTGGTAAATAGTAATAGTAAGTGATGATAACACTAATAATAATAATTATAATAATAATGATTAAGTCGACTTTATTTATTTAACTACCGACGGACTACTGATGACGACCGACGGCACGACTGATTTCCACTGCTGGCTGCTGACGACTGCCTACCGCTACTGACTGCTGACGACTACTCTTTTCTTCTGTGTAATTGCTTTAGAACTGCTGAACAACTACATACGGCTGACTAACGGGATACTGCTGAATAACTGGATACTGCTGAATAACTTGATACTGCTGATAGCGTCTGCTGCACCGACATCTTTGTACTCTATCCGACTTACATTCGGCCCTCCTGATTAATCATCGGCCTCCGATGACCATGGATCGTCGTTGTTCTCTGCGTATTTCCAAAGTTTCATGTTATCACAACTTGTTGCGGTAACTTTTGGCCCTTCAACTTGTGCAGCTTTACGTACTTCATACCGTCCGTTGCGTTTGACATTTGTGATTTCGTATGGCCCAAGATATTCACTAGCTAATTTTCTTCCTGCCACAAATTGTGTTCGACGAATTGCCACCAAGTCGCCCAATTTGTATCCATACTCATTTTTACGTTTTTTGTCAAACTGTTTTTTATAAGCCACTTGTGCTTTTTGGATATCTGTTTTTGCACACTGCCTTATATGTTGTCTTTCGTTGTCGAAGTTGTCATACATTTCTTCTTCAAGTAACTTCATAACTAGTTGTTCTGATGAACTTTTCATTTTCACTCCAAACAACAATTCGAAAGGAGTTCTCTTTGTTGAAACATGTATCGTACTGTTTATAGCAGTCTGAACTTTCGGCACGAACTTGAACCATTTTGAAGGTTCTTCAGAAGATATCTTAGATATGATCGCCAATATTGAACGGTTGACTCTCTCTATCTGACCGTTACCTCTAGGTACTCCAGTGGTACTCCAAATATGGTCTACTCCTTTTTCCTTCATGTATTCTTGGAAAGCTGATGACGTAAACGCCGAACCGCGGTCACTAATAAGTCGAACTGGATAACCAAATATAGCAGACCAATCGTTTAATTTTATAATAACTTCTTCAGCATTTGTTGTTTTAGTAGGGTACATCCACACAAATTTCGTGAATCCATCCACCATAGCAAATATGTATTTATATTGTCTTGCAGTAGCATCCATTGGACCTAGATGATCAACATGTAACGTATTCAACGGTTTATCCCCTTTTCCGATTGTGTATAGCAAACCTTCCTTCTTTCCTAATTTCTTGTTATATATTATACATTTTACACAGTTGTCTATAATGTATGTCACTTTTCCTTCCAAATGAGGTATCCAATAGTTCTGTTGAATAGCATGCATTGTCTTTTGCACTGCGAAATGTCCAGCATTATGAGCATCAGTAATAATTTCTTTTTCCATACACTTTGGTATTACCAATAAGTCAATACCATTCACCGATTTATATACTAAAGCGCCTTTTAGCTTGAAGTTTTCATAAGTGCGACTTGTTAGTATCTCTGCAATGGCTTTAATCATTGTATCACTTTCCTGAGCTCGCTTAATTCTGGAAGTTACTTCCGTTGATATTAACATAATCTGTTGAGGGTATCGACTAAGGCAATCTACATGTTTTAAACGGTCTCCCGATCGATGTTCGACTTCAAAATCAAAATCTTGCATGTACATAACCCACTGAGCTACTTCTCTTGGCACCTCCTTTTTATTAAGCGTTTGTTTAAATGCAGCACAATCAGTCACCAGCTTAAATGATATTCCAATTATGTACTGACGAAATTTTTTAAACGCAAGAAAAATTGCTTTAGCTTCTTGTACGTAGCTGTGAAGACGTGCTTCTGCTTCTGTTGTTTTCTTACTCCAAAAATAGACTGGGTATAACTGTCCTTCATTCCATTGTAATAGCGCAGCGGCAAATCCATCTTTTGAAGCATCCGTATGAACTTCTGTTTTAGCATCTCTATTGTATATCATCAGAACTGGCTCTTTCATAAGTGATTCTTTCAAGCTTTTATAAGCCTGGAGCTCTTCATATTTCATCTTAAATTGTGTGTCTTTACGTAATAAGTTAGTAAGCGGTTTAGCGATTAATGAATAATTCCTTATAAATTTTCGGAAAAATCCCGTAAGACCAAGGAAAGATTGCACTGCCTTTATATTTCGTGGTATCGGAAATTTACTTATCGCATTTGTTTTTTCAGTTCCTGGCTTAATCTGTCCATCTTCTACGATATGCCCTAGAAAATTAATCGATGTTTGTAAAAAACGACACTTTGTCCCTTTTATTTTTAATCCGTATTTGGCAGAGGTATCGTAAACTTTTCTCATTTTTGTAAGGCATTCCTCAGCCGTTTCTGCATGTATTATGATGTCGTCCACATAAAGATCTAGCACATTTTCGATAATTAAATTTTCAAATACGTAATTTAGATATCTGACAAAAGCTGCCGGCGAATTTCGAAAACCGAAAGGTGCTTTATTGAATTCAAATAATCCTTTCCTTGTTATAAAAGCCAAATACTTCTTACTGCATTCAGCCACTGGTACGTGGAAAAATCCATTTTCCAAATCCATTACTGTAAAATATTTCGCTCTTTGTAATTTTTCCAACACGTCGTCTATTACCGCTATAGGAAAACAATCCTTCAAAACCATTTTATTCAGCTGGCGAAAATCGACACAAACACGATTAGTTCCGTCCTTCTTTTTTACGACCACAATACGACTTGCAAAGTTTGATGATGATCGTCTTATAATGCCTGCCTCTAACCACTCATTTATTTGTTTGTCAACTGCTTCTGCTTCATTTACTGCGATTCTACTCGGTGCATGTCGGAACGGCATAATATTATCGTCTGGCACTATCTTCAGCTCTATCGGGCACTGCGCAGGAATTTTAGCTGGTTTATAGTTTTCAGCCATTGATTTTACAGCACTTCTAAACTGCGAAGGTACACCAGTATAAGTATTTTCTTCAACAATATTGTATATACTTATCTGATTAAGATCCATAGTTTCCTCTACTGGTAGCGGCGAAAATTTGTAACCGCCCGTCGTCGATGTCAATACAAATCTGCTTAACAAGTCATGACCTAGCAGGCCGTCGCACCCTATTACTTCATCGGCTACCACCAAAAACTTATGGGTAACCTGCATGTCGTCTATCACCAAATTTGCCGTGAACTGACCGGACGCACGTGTTGCTTTGCCGCCTAGACCTCGAAGAGTTGCAGTACTTCTTTGTAAATCCGAATTTTCAATTCTCTTATACACTGACTCCCTTATAAGTGTAACATCAGCGCCTGTATCAACTAGCGCATCCACTTCAGCATTGTTTATTAAACATTTTTTAAGCCGCTTTGCATCATAAACAATATTAACAACAGCACCATTTGTACATTCTTTCGACATATGTCCACTTTGATTGCAACGAAAACATTTCAATTGAGCCTTGCAATCTTTTCGCAAATGCTCTGCTGAGCCGCAATTGAAGCAGTGTTGCTTTTTCTCACTTTTACTAAAGTGGCTTTTCTTTATTGAGTGAATATGTTTTTTATCTTCGTATGTTTTTTGTTCGATCATAGCTACACTCTCATACACTTCGAATTTGTTTTTCAAATCTTTGTATGTTTTACAACTATACAAAGTATACTTAAAATCATTCTTTAAGTTAAGACCGTTTACAATATAGCGAATTACAGATTCTGTGTCTATAATACCACGCGCAGCGATTTTCTTCATTTGCAACATATATTCATGAAAAGTTTCGTTTTTGTACTTAGAACGATCATTTAATTCTTTGTGTATTTCTGCACTACACACATAATCGTGTTCAAACTCTTCTATTAGCAGCCGGCGTAACTCTTCATATTCGTAGACTGAAGTTGACTGAAGAAATAGTGCAGCTGTTCGTGTCATTTTAGCGCGGGCCTGAACATATTTTTGCTTATCGTTAAGCTTATAGGCATCAGCATTAAGTTCAAAATTAGTAAACCATTGACGCACTGGCATATTTTCACCACTAAAATCTGGTATAATTTTGGAAAAATCTTCTACAATTAATTTTGCATTATCTTCTTTTAATTCGTCAGCTTTTATTTTAAGCGTCAATAATTGAATTAGTTGTTGTATCGTTTCACTATTTTCGACTACTTTGCTTGCACTCGCTGATTCTCCTCTCGCTATGTTATCGGTAACATCTTTTGCGCACTCGTTACTTCCTCGCTCTTCACTCTTCGTGCCATAGTTTTTCACACTAGCTGGATCACTCATGTTGGTGTCGTTTTTCTTCCCTCTTGTTGCGCGAAGCTGTCTAGTTATCACTACTGTTTGCTGCTCTCTGCCTTCTTTGGCTTCTTTTCTCTTTGTTTCTTTTCTCGCACTCATGAACTATGTGTTCACCGTTACATTCGCGTAACTGTTTCTATTTATTTATTACTTTTGCTTTTAGTAATAAAATTATGTATTTTAAAACGACGGTTTATTTGCGAAAAAATTTTTTTTTTTTTTTTTGTATATTGTAGTTTGTATCGAGTTTGATCGGTTGAGCCCCCAAATGTAAGACTTTAACATTCAATTCATGTTTTATTCAATTAAAAGTCTTATTGGTAAATAGTAATAGTAAGTGATGATAACACTAATAATAATAATTATAATAATAATGATTAAGTCGACTTTATTTATTTAACTACCGACGGACTACTGATGACGACCGACGGCACGACTGATTTCCACTGCTGGCTGCTGACGACTGCCTACCGCTACTGACTGCTGACGACTACTCTTTTCTTCTGTGTAATTGCTTTAGAACTGCTGAACAACTACATACGGCTGACTAACGGGATACTGCTGAATAACTGGATACTGCTGAATAACTTGATACTGCTGATAGCGTCTGCTGCACCGACATCTTTGTACTCTATCCGACTTACATATATATATATATATATATATATTTTTAGGGTACAAGAAAATACATATATGAGAAATATTTTCTTTGATTTCAAAAAAAAATTGAGAGAGATTATTATAAAATTATTATAAAGAGTAATAAATCGCTTTGCAACTATTTAACGACTTGCAACTATTGTTCGAATAGTTACAAGTCGAGTAGTATTTATGCTTACGTCAGTGCCCTACGTTTTCAGCTGCTGCTTACGTTAATGAGATTGAACGTAACAACAGGAACGAATCGGTATATAAAACATTGCGTTTATGCATCGAGTGCAATTTGTTATAAAAAATAGAGAGATATAAAGAACAGAAAACAGCAACACAAAAGCCCGCGCTTTTATGTGCCCACACAGTGATACTTTGGTTCTTTCTTTGTAACAGTTAAGTGTAACGGGCCGTTACACATGCAAATAATATGAGTCGAGTATTTTAGAGTATGTGTGAGTGTGTAATATATGATTGGGTTGTATATAATAAATAAGTTAACTGACCTTATGTACATACACTTATAAATACGTGTACCGTATGAATTTTATAAAAACTGTAGAAAATCTCCGTTTCAGCTGTACGTAGCGTTGCCTTTTTACAGCTGCTTTTTGTTGCTTTTTTTGTTGTTTTTGCTGTTCCTTGATGAAATAGATGTTGCTGATTTAAAGTTGTTGTTGCGTTCACCAAATTGGCCTTTTTACTGTTCTTCAATGCTACTGATACCACTGCTACGCTTACCACTCACACAAAAAATTCACTTTAAGCCGGTTTTTACAAAAAAATTTTTTTTTTTTTTTTTTTTTTGTTATAAGCTTTACTTTTAATTCACTTAGTTCATATTTTTGGGCCCGACTCGTCCGCTACTGTGCAAAACCTTATGTACTTGATTTTTGTGTGACCACGCTTCTGTTAATAATATATATATTATATTAATTAATTATTGTCAAATTTGCAAAAAAATACTTTATCCAAATCAATATGCATATAAATTTATATACAAGATAACACGCTGAATAAACTTTTCTTTGAACTATTTTGGCACTCACTTTAATTTTTTATATATGTACGTATGTATGTTGCTTTCTTGGTGCCGGTAAGAGAAGCAAACAACAAAAAAAATGCACTTTAAATGAAACATATTACGCGCTCACTTTGTGTTATCTTAATTTTATACAAACTTTGGGGGGAACACGCCCTATATATATCTATAACACTTGTTGCTTGCGTTTTTTTCACTTGCCGCTAAAATGCAGCCTTTTTATTTTAATTTTGTTTGCACTTCTTTTTTTTTCTCTTTTTTTTTATATATTTTTTTTTTTACTGATTGTCTTTGTTTCTTTTGTTGGTTTTTTTTTACTGTTTTTGTTTAAACTTTTTACTATTTTCCTTTTATTACCCGTTACACATAGTGTAAACGGGTATATTCAGTTTGTCCAAAAGTTTGTAACGCATTGAAGGAGGCATCGGAGACCCCATAAAGTATATATATTCTTGATCAGCTCGATGAGACGAATCGATCTAGCCATGTCCGTCTGTCTGTCCGTTCGTCCGTCTGTTTGTTGCTATGCGATTTATTCGATGAAGATATAAACATATTGGGCTGAAATTTTAAACTTAAGCTTTTCTCGGCAACGACTAGGTTAAGTTCGAAAATGAGAGTGCCACGCCCATTTTTAGGTATAGCCCCCAATACAAACTTATCGATTTTTTTCGATTTTTTGTTTAAAAATAGTAATTGTTTATGAATGTACTCGCTCCCAATTGGGTAAAAACATTTCTTTTGTCATTCAGGGTCAAAACCAAGACGCCACGCCGTCCACCGAAGTTAACATTTTTCCTTGTTTTAGTTTAGTTTACTGTTTAAAGTTTTGAATTTTTTTTCTTTAGTTTTTTTTTTACTTGTCGCACCGACCTTACCTCTTCTCGCTACGTGACCGATTGCTTGTGTTCGATGGCATCACCAATGTCGCCGTTTTTAATTACAATGAAAATGACAAACTTTCACTTGTACTAGTGAAAATTTGCAGGTAATTTTAAATTTGCGAATTTAAATTAACTTTTGTGGACTTATGGTTTAGGCTTGTTTCAATTTTAGTTTCGAAGGACCATGAAGAAAGGTCTTACTTGTCGCACCGGCTTTTCCGGCTCGAAAGACCATGAAGAAAGGTCATGCTTTTCATGAGAAGGTAACCTCCTAGTTTACTATCAAATGAGGGGTTAACTTTGCTCTATGCGAAGTTAACAAACCGAAGAAAGGTATAGCCTTTTAATGGGAATGAGGGGTTAACTTTGCCTTATGCAGAGTTAACAAACAATTGCAAAGAATTTGCAGTTTTGATTCGTGAAAGTTCTTTGAAATTTTCAATTAATTCACAAATATATTTTCAACAAACAAACCGAAGTCAATAAAGAAGTAATAAGTAAGAGAGCGACCCAAACATGTCGGCCGTCTTTTATTTGAAATTTGTAATAGTAATTCCATATCAAAGTTAGCAAAAAGAAATTGGTATTTTAGTACAAAATTTATCGGTCTATTCCGTTACATGATTAGAATTTAAAATAATAGTTGATGCTCACGCGTCAACAGTAGTTATTAATTATGAATGTATTTACTACAAATTGGGTTAAAACACTCCTACGTCTTCCAATATCAAAACCAAGATGCCACGCCTGTTTCTAGGTATAGTGCTCATACAAATATACCTCCCATTTTTGGGTTTTTGTATGAAAACAGTTCTTATTTATGAATATATTCACTACAATCTGGGTAAAATCACTTCTACTGTCATCCTTTGAATATACTACCGATATAACACGGATCGGTTCACTATAACATACAGACCCCATACAAACTTACCTTCCATAAAAAAATTTACATATATGTGTCTTATTTGATCCCCAACTTGAGTTTTCCCCACCCTTACATGTAGCAATTAAAGTTTTGTGTGGCGGTTATTTGAGCTTCGGTTCTATGACAATTCCGAGTTCCTTGTTTCTATGACAATTCCGAGTTTTTGTTAAATTTTTTCTTGTGCGGAATGTATTTGAATTTTAACATTCTCTTCTAGTTGGTCGTTATCTCGTAGAATGATTTGTCGAAATCTCAATTTTAACTGCGTACCATTCTTTATCAGAAAATCTTTTCGTTCGAAATTTCTGGCAAAACCAGAAAATCTATTTTCGAAGTTTGATATCCTATTGTAATACTGCTTCAAAATTTCTGATTTGTTTGCAGACTGGTGTAATGCACATGCATATGAACTTTATCATAAACTAATAACCTTGACACTCAAACATATTTTCTTACGGTTGCTCACTGCAAGTAATGAAGCAACAGCATAATGAGGTCAATTATGCTTGCATCAATTGCATTGCCATTATGCTTGGCATAATGCAACAACATAATGAGATCATTTCATATGCATGCGAAAAGTGTTAGATTACAAACTGCGCAGCTAGTTATAAGAATAACATGTAATGGTATATAATAATAATAAAGAATCAGTCTTGATCTGACTAACAACTAAAGCGTTCATTGATTTATTTGTTTATCATAATACTGGTACCGTCAGCTAATAGAACTACAAATTTTTTTTGGAAATGTTCTGGTTCCATGCTTTATTTGATTCCAAATTTAATTTATGAAATACCGCGCTGTTTCTGTGTCTATCATTACTGTTGCTTGAAGTTGTTTAGTTGACACTCGGGCAATTATACCGTGTTTATTGTAGGAAATTGGATTTACTGTCGCCGAGAAGGATAGGGAAAAGCGCCGGTATGTCCTCGTTCTCTCGCCGTGCTTGACTCGTTTCCCGAGTTTCGTGAACAACATTCGACTGTGCGCATACACTGTCATCCGCATATCCAAGAGAACAGCAATTGTGTTTTGTTACATACATGGGTCACTTGTCCAACATGGCCGCAATGGAAAACCCGCTGTTCTTGGATTAATAGGTCCATCAAATGTATTGTAAAATTGTAAGGAAATCGTGACGAGTTTTTTCTATCGCTGTGGTAAGTTGTACCCTGTCGCGCACGGTGGGCAGGAAGCGACGATAGGTTGAACAAAAATGTCGACAAAAACTGAAAGTAGGGGTGTATTTGTGGATGATTATAGGTAATTAATCCGTTTGAATTGAAATCTTAACAGCTTCTATTTGAAAGATATCCACATTTTACGTATTCCTCATAAGAATCATTTTTTGTTTAAAAGAAAGGGCACGTTTCTCGACCATTGGAACTTATTTTTGTCAAATATTCAAAATGTTATAAGTGTATAAACGTTCAAATAAATTGTGAGTATGGTAACAAATAATTTGTAATAAGTTTTTAGCCGGCTTTAACCGTTTCCAAGGTACGCCGCGTGGAGGCAACTTACTCTGCACCTTTTTTTTTTTTTTTTTTTATATTTTTATAATTTTTTTGGTATTTATATTTTTATTTTTTTTATTCTTTTTTGTAATATATAATCACACAACATTGTATTAAATTTTAATAAACGTGGTACAGAAAATGCTGTTCAGTACAAAGTACCAGAAAGTATTTATTTTAGCAATAAACAAGGAAAACATTAAGTTTTTAATTTAAATATGCTGGGACGAAAATGTCACTACAGCTTTCTTTAATCTGCTCGCAAAGGATGGTTCTTCGATCATATTTATTTTAAACCTATCCCAAAATTTGATGAATTCACTATGAACAGACTCCCCGGCCTGCTCGGACCATAATCCTAAACCATCATTATTCAAGAAGAAAATGGCTTGCTTTAAGTGTTCCAGAATAATATGCATTTTGACAGTTTGAGAAACTCCAGTACTTTTTAAAGCTTCAAAAAGTTCGCTTATATTTTTGTCAAAATCACTAAGATCTGCTTCTTTGGCAGAAAAGCAAGTATCAACTATTTTGTTCATTGCTTTGAATGAGGCAATATAAGGCTGTAATCGGAGTGGTCCTACAAGCACATAAATTTCAGGATCTTGTAATTGATCGGCTTCTTTAAGAAGTTTTCGACACTGATTACCTTCAAAAATATCTCCTTGATAACTTTTATGCGATATACCCAATTTTTTAGGCCACAACAATGCTTTTTCCTTTCCGATACCTTCAATTTTGACTATACCATTCCAAAAAAGATGATTGACAAACCCTTGTAAAAGATGCAATTCAGGTGGGACACACTTCTGAAGCAGGTACATTTCATCATCCTCATCATTATCGACTTCAATAAAAAGAGGGTGATTAACTGTGCTGTGACATTGTTTAGCTATCTTTTTATCATTGCCCATACTTTTAAATTGGTAATAGTCCTCTTTCAAGTGTTTGTATTTCTTTAAATTAGCATTTTCATCCTCCATATTCTGATCATTATTAGAAATCGTTTTATCAAAACTTTCCAATTCACTTAATGTTATAAAACAATAAGGGCAAGGGTAAGTTGCCGATGCCGTCTGTTGTCCGTTAACAAGTAGAACAAGTTTTAAGTCTGACAGAAATTTAAAAGGTATCTCATTCAGTTTGGTTAATTGAACTAAAACTTTGAAATTTTCATAAGTCTCTTTAATCCGAGGAACTATGCATAATAAAATCAATTTGTAGACACACAAGTAAGTTTTCGTGTGTTTGCAGTACTTCCACCAGTGGAGTAATATGAAACGTTCTTACTTTTACATACGTCTGAATCTTGTTTTTCGTCCTCTTGGGTTGAAATTGAAATAGAAATCTTGAAGAAATCTTGACCTCCATCTGCCATCAGTTTTATTTTTGTTTCTTCTATGTGCTTAATGTTTCGTTTTTCAAAGACAAAGTCAAGAAGTTCTGTCGCATTGGCATAAACGACTGGTCTTTTTATAATTCCTTCTTTAGTCGTTTCGAATTCATACGAACCTTCTTTATAAATGTTTTCCATCATCTTTGATTTTTCGGACATATGTTGATTATAGTTTGTAGGAACTGAGTTTTTTCCAGCAGAACTACGAATAAAATTTACTAATTTTTTCATGTAATTTGTAGACGATGCAGTAATAGCTCGGAAGTTATCTAAAGATTGATGAGAGAAGATTATCTCCTTCTCTTTTTTCTTATTTATACAGGGTCCGCCACGTAACTTTTTTTTTTGCAATAAAAACAAAACGGTTCATCCGATCATCAAATTTATTTTTTCATATTAAAGTACAATCCTTCCGGTTACTTATGGAATATAAGTTCGTTCAAATGGCTGCCTCGGCTGGCCTTGCAGTACGCCATTCGGTCGACCCAATTTTTGAGGACATTTCCGATTGTTTGCGGCCGTATTTTTCGGCAATGGCGAGGCGAATGTTGTCCTTCAAAGCTTGAATTGTCGCTGCTTGTCCACATAACACTTGTCTTTGACGGCGCCCCACAAATAATAATCCAACGGTGTCAAATCACAGCTCCGAGACGGCCAAACGACATCAGAATTTCGGCTGATAATTCGGTCTCCGAAAACAGTGCGCACAAGATCGATCGTAACGCGTTCCTCAATCGTATACACAACCATTTTCGTTCAGCGGAAGGATAAAACTTACTTTCTGTACAATCAGATGTGAAATCAGTGTTGCCACACTCGAAATAACCACTAGTTCAAAAAAAATATGTTAGATGGCGGACCCTGTAGTTATACGAGCCTTAGAACCAGACGCATTCAATAAAATCTCATTTTCTGCTTCTTTACTGTTCGAAAGTTTCCTTTTCAAAAGAGTAGTTACTATTTGATTTTGTTGTTTTTCAGGTAATTTTTCCACTATATTAAACACATTATCACGTGCATTAGAGGTGGAAGGACGTTTGCAAGAGTGTGGAATGCCCTTGCCTATTTTTTCCCCCCCCCACATAGTGTGAAGGGTATATTCAATTTGTCTGAAAGTTTGTAACGCATTAAAGGAGGCATCGGAGACCCCATAAAGTATATATTCTTGATCAGCTCGACGAGACGAATCGATCTAGCCATGTCCGTCTGTCCGTCTGTCCGTCCGTCCGTCCGTCTGTTTGTTTCTTCGCAGTTTATTTGGTCAGTTTAAAAGATATTAAGCTGAAATTTAGAACTTAAGCTTTTCTCTCGAACGACTATAACATGTATGGAAATGAAAGTGCCACGCCCATTTTTAGGTATAGCCCCCATACAAAATCTTTTGGGGGTTTTTTTTAAAAAAATTTTTTTTCTTCAAAAATATACTCCCCCCAAATTGGAAAAAAATTTTTTTATACCTTTTTAATACCTTTATTTGATGTTTTCAAAATGGGTAAAAAGTTTGGACCGCTTTATTTGTTTTAAAATGGCAGTCACACAAATGTAGCAGTTACAAATCATCGTTCTTGTTTCTTTGACAAATTAAGATCTTCGTAATTCGGCATAGTTGGACAAGGTCGTTTGAAAATTTGTTTTCCATATTCATTAACAGTTAGTCGACAAGTGTTACACATACTTTTGGAAATTTGCTATTAGAAATATCAAATTGATCATTAATATGGTCTTGTATAACTTTAATATGTTTTTCGGCTAATATAAAGTACTGGGGATTTTTATTTTGAAAAATTATTTTCTTCCCACACACAGCGCATACTTTTGACCGGTTTTCTTCATGATCGCATTTATGTTTTAAATGCGGAATAGACATTATTTTTTAAAAAATTGCTTTGATACTTGTTAAGATAAGCACTTTTTACAAAAAATTCAAAATTATTCGTTAATATTTACATTACTACTCGGTGAAAATCTTAAAGAAATACAAAAGGAATATCCCAAACAGCTCTTATATGTTTAATCCTTAAGTATAGAATTTTTTATTGTAGAGGACACATACAACAGTTCCAATGATCGAGAAACTTGCCCTTTCTTTAAAACAAAAAGTGATTCCTATGAGGAATACGTAAAATGTGGATATCTTTTAAATAGAAGCTGTTAAGATTTCAATTCTAACGGATTTTTACCTATAATCATCCAAAAATACACCCTCACTTTTAGATTTTGTCGACATTTTTGTTCAACCTATCGTCGCTTCCTGCCCACCGTGCGCGTTACAGTTCCGGTATCATTATACCCGCCACATATAGTGTGAAGGGTATTATCGGTTTATTGGAAAGTTTATAACGCATTAAAGGAGGCATCGGAGACCCCAAAAAATTATATGTATATATTATTTATCAGTTCGACGAGACGAATTTTGCAATGCGCCTTACTCAAAAAGTTTCAAAGATATAAACGAAACTTCAAGTTTTCTTAGCCTTAAGCAGTTTGTATGACAAAAAAGAGCAGTTTGTGAGACCAAAATTAATAACTCAAAAACGAAGCAAAATATTTAAGTTTTGCTTTTTGCAATCAGCTTAAATAACCATTAGGTATTAGACTTAGAATAAAGGAGGTCGTGGCACTATCCACTTTGTTTAAAAAATCAACTTAGTTTTAATAAATTTTTTATAACAATATTTTATTTGTATTTATTTGACAAAAAGGGCGTATCACGCCTTTACGGCGAAAAACAACTTAAAAAAAACAAGGAAAAACGTTGACTTCGGGTGAAACCGACTCCGTCACACGAGGATACGACTAACTCTTCATGAATGAATATGAGCGTTTGGTTTGGAAAAGGGCTATGCGCTATAATGAGCCAACTTTAATCATGTTTCCTATTGTCATCTTATGTTGCTACAAGAAGTTTTTGAAGGTATTCGAAATAAATCAGCTTCATAAATTAGATTTTCTTTATATACATACTTAAAAATTAGAGCTGCATTTCTATAGTGATCCCACCTCAACCACTGGCCATTTTCTAAACATGGCTAATATTAGAAGTCTTTTTACTGTATTTGGCGCAAAGCGCCCCATAAATAAAGCATTTTTAATAAAAAAAATTCTAATTAGTATGGGGACTATGCCTAAAAATGGGCGTGCCACTTTGGTTTTATACATTTAACTGCCTAGTACTGAGAACAGCTTAAGTTTCGAATTTCATCTCAATATCTTTAAAACTGAGCATATGGAACGTGTAACTACAGACAGACAGACGGACAATTCTGCATATGAAAATATTAGGTTACGTCCTAAAAATTTAAATTTCACGCAAATTGGTTACAAGTGGGTTTTTAAATTAGAATCATTTGAAAGAGAATTAAATACTCTACAACACAAAAATATTTCTCATGAATGGACTCTTCTGGAATCATTTTGTATGCCTCTTCAAAAGTGACACTCAACGAAACATTATCGTTTTCTAGATTACTTATACTTTTACATTATTAAGGGTACAGTACGATTAATTTCTACATTTGACACTCACAAACACATAATACAAACCACACTAATTCAAACTCATTATAAATTTTTTGTAATTTTGATGTAATATTTCACTTTTTGGCACATTCAAATTGAGAACAAAACTTTTAAATTTAAAAGCAAATTCTTTGCAATTACAACAGCTGTGTTTATCAGCTGATATCTTCGTAGTGTCGCCATTTATTGTAATTTCTGGTACGCAACATTGAAGAACAATCTTTTGTTAATGCGTTGCACTCGAAAACAAATTTGGCCAGTTCCAACAAGTCAGAGCTTTATTAGATTCATGTTCGGAATTAAATTTTTTGACTGAGGATACGTGTAAGCGACTACAACTTGATAAGCAAAGAGTGCATCAAGAAGTCAGTGGTATTTCAGATTTACGCAAACAAATAAACTACAATGGAATTGAAACACCCAAGTCACGTATATCTGAATACGGTTGGTCATCGAATTTTGCTGTTATCAAAACAATTTCTGTACGTCAAGTGTTTGTATTTCTTTAAATTAGCATTTTCATCCTCCATATTCTGATTATTATTAGAAATCGTTTTATCAAAACTTTCCAATTCACTTAATGTTATAAAACAATAAGGGCAAGGGTAAGTTGCCGATGCCGTCTGTTGTCCGTTAACAAGTAGAACAAGTTTTAAGTCTGACAGAAATTTAAAAGGTATCTCATTCAGTTTGGTTAATTGAACTAAAACTTTGAAATTTTCATAAGTCTCTTTAATCCGAGGAACTATGCATAATAAAATCAATTTGTAGACACACAAGTAAGTTTTCGTGTGTTTGCAGTACTTCCACCAGTGGAGTAATATGAAACGTTCTTACTTTTACATACGTCTGAATCTTGTTTTTCGTCCTCTTGGGTTGAAATTGAAATAGAAATCTTGAAGAAATCTTGACCTCCATCTGCCATCAGTTTTATTTTTGTTTCTTCTATGTGCTTAATGTTTCGTTTTTCAAAGACAAAGTCAAGAAGTTCTGTCGCATTGGCATAAACGACTGGTCTTTTTATAATTCCTTCTTTAGTCGTTTCGAATTCATACGAACCTTCTTTATAAATGTTTTCCATCATCTTTGATTTTTCGGACATATGTTGATTATAGTTTGTAGGAACTAAGTTTTTTCCAGCAGAACTACGAATAAAATTTACTAATTTTTTCATGTAATTTGTAGACGATGCAGTAATAGCTCGGAAGTTATCTAAAGATTGATGAGAGAAGATTATCTCCTTCTCTTTTTTCTTATTTATACAGGGTCCGCCACGTAACTTTTTTTTTTTTTGCAATAAAAACAAAACGGTTCATCCGATCATCAAATTTATTTTTTCATATTAAAGTACAATCCTTCCGGTTACTTATGGAATATAAGTTCGTTCAAATGGCTGCCTCGGCTGGCCTTGCAGTACGCCATTCGGTCGACCCAATTTTTGAGGACATTTCCGATTGTTTGCGGCCGTATTTCGGCAATGGCGAGGCGAATGTTGTCCTTCAAAGCTTGAATTGTCGCTGGCTTGTCCACATAACACTTGTCTTTGACGGCGCCCCACAAATA
Organism: Leucophenga varia; assembly: GCA_018903435.1. Lineage (NCBI taxonomy): Eukaryota > Metazoa > Arthropoda > Insecta > Diptera > Drosophilidae > Leucophenga > Leucophenga varia. The sequence goes on from JAEIFJ010001590.1 coordinate 48,023, forward strand.
ATAATCCAACGGTGTCAAATCACAGCTCCGAGACGGCCAAACGACATCAGAATTTCGGCTGATAATTCGGTCTCCGAAAACAGTGCGCACAAGATCGATCGTAACGCGTTCCTCAATCGTATACACAACCATTTTCGTTCAGCGGAAGGATAAAACTAACTTTCTGTACAATCAGATGTGACATCAGTGTTGCCACACTCGAAATAACCACTAGTTCAAAAAAAATATGTTAGATGGCGGACCCTGTAGTTATACGAGCCTTAGAACCAGACGTATTCAATAAAATCTCATTTTCTGCTTCTTTACTGTTCGAAAGTTTCCTTTTCAAAAGAGTAGTTACTATTTGATTTTGTTTTTTTTTAAGGTAATTTTTCCACTATATTAAACACATTATCACGTGCATTAGAGGTGGAAGGACGTTTGCAAGAGGGGGGGAAACCCTTCCTTTTTTTTTTAACCCCCCCCCAAGGAGAAGGGGGGTATATTCAATTTTGTCTGAAAGTTTGTAACGCATTAAAGGAGGCATCGGAGACCCCATAAAGTATATATATTCTTGATCAGCTCGACGAGACAAATCGATCTAGCCATGTCCGTCTGTCCGTCCGTCCGTCCGTCCGTCCGTCTGTTTGTTTCTTCGCAGTTTATTTGGTCAGTTTAAAAGATATTAAGCTGAAATTTAGAACTTAAGCTTTTCTCTCGAACGACTATAACATGTATGGAAATGAAAGTGCCACGCCCATTTTTAGGTATAGCCCCCATACAAAATTACCTTTTTTTTTGGGTTATTTGTATGAAAATAGCTTTTATTCATGAATGTATTCACTCCAAATTGGGTAAAAATACTTCTTATGTCTTCTAATGTCAAAACTAACGTGCCACGCCCATTTTTAGGTTTAGCCCCCATACAAATTTACCGCCCATTTCGAATTTTTGTATAAAAATAGGTATTTTTTATGAATGTATTCACTCAAAATTGAATAAAACACCTCCTATATCATCCAGTTCCAAAACCAGTATGCCACGCCCATTTTTATGTATAGCCCCCATACAAACTTACCGATTATTCCCGAACTTTTGTATGAAAAAGTACATTTATAAATGTGTATAGGCCACTGATGATCGCACAAACTATTCAAAGATTCGTGTGGCGGGTATTTAAGCTTCGGTTCCCCCCGAAGTTAACGTTTTTCCTTGTTTGAAAACAATTACTACAGATTTCAATGGAAGTTGGAGCTTTGATTGCATTTTGTTTACTATTAAGATTTAAATCATTTTGCACAGTGCCATCAACACCATTATTTACATCAATCTTAGTGGGAAAGTTTCGAACATGACCTCTACCTTTATTTGTTTTAAAATGGCAAGTTTGGCGCGCAGTCACACAAATGTAGCAGTTACAAATCATCGTTCTTGTTTCTTTTGACAAATTAAGATCTTCGTAATTCGGCATAGTTGGACAAGGTCGTTTGAAAATTTGTTTTCCATATTCATTAACAGTTAGTCGACAAGTGTTACACATACTTTTTGGAAATTTGCTATTAGAAATATCAAATTGATCATTAATATGGTCTTGTATAACTTTAATATGTTTTTCGGCTAATATAAAGTACTGGGGATTTTTATTTTGAAAAATTATTTTCTTCCCACATACAGCGCATACTTTTGACCGGTTTTCTTCATGATCGCATTTATGTTTTAAATGCGGAATAGACATTAATTTTTTAAAAAAATTGCTTTGATACTTGTTAAGATAAGCACTTTTTTACTTAAAAAATTCAAAAATTATTCGTTAATATTTACATTACTACTCGGTGAAAATCTTAAAGAAATACAAAAGGAATATCCCAAACAGCGCATACTTTTGACCGGTTTCTTTTCATGATCACATTTATGTTTTAAATGCGGAATAGACATTATTTTTTAAAAAAAATTGCTTTGATACTTGTTAAGATAAGCACTTTTTACTTAAAAATTCAAAAATTATTCGTTAATATTTACATTACTACTCGGTGAAAATCTTAAAGAAATACAAAAGGAATATCCCAAACAGCTCTTATATGTTTAATCCTTAAGTATAGAATTTTTTTATTGTAGAGGACACATACAACAGTTCCAATGATCGAGAAACTTGCCCTTTCTTTAAAACAAAAAGTGATTCCTATGAGGAATACGTAAAATGTGGATATCTTTTAAATAGAAGCTGTTAAGATTTCAATTCTAACGGATTTTTTACCTATAATCATCCAAAAATACACCCCTACTTTTAGATTTTGTCGACATTTTTGTTCAACCTATCGTCGCTTCCTGCCCACCGTGCGCGTTACAGTTCCGGTATCATTATACCCGCCACATATAGTGTGAAGGGTATTATCGGTTTATTGGAAAGTTTATAACGCATTAAAGGAGGCATCGGAGACCCCAAAATTATATGTATATATTATTTATCAGTTCGACGAGACGAATTTTGCAATGCGCCTTACTCAAAAAGTTTCAAAGATATAAACGAAACTTCAAGTTTTCTTAGCCTTAAGCAGTTTGTATGACAAAAAGAGCAGTTTGTGAGACCAAAATTAATAACTCAAAAACGAAGCAAAATATTTAAGTTTTGCTTTTTGCAATCAGCTTAAATAACCATTAGGTATTAGACTTAGAATAAAGGAGGTCGTGGCACTATCCACTTTGTTTAAAAAATCAACTTAGTTTTAATAAATTTTTATAACAATATTTTATTTGTATTTATTTGACAAAAAAGGGCGTATCACGCCTTTACGGCGAAAAACAACTTAAAAAAACAAGGAAAAACGTTGACTTCGGTGAAACCGACTCCGTCACACGAGGATACGACTAACTCTTCATGAATGAATATGAGCGTTTGGTTTGGAAAAGGGCTATGCGCTATAATGAGCCAACTTTAATCATGTTTCCTATTGTCATCTTATGTTGCTACAAGAAGTATTTTGAAGGTATTCGAAATAAATCGCTTCATAAATTAGATTTTCTTTATATACATACTTAAAAATTAGAGCTGCATTTCTATAGTGATCCCACCTCAACCACTGGCCATTTTCTAAACATGGCTAATATTAGAAGTCTTTTTACTGTATTTGGCGCAAAGCGCCCCATAAATAAAGCATTTTTATAATAAAAAAATTCTAATTAGTATGGGGACTATGCCTAAAAATGGGCGTGCCACTTTGGTTTTATACATTTAACTGCCTAGTACTGAGAACAGCTTAAGTTTCGAATTTCATCTCAATATCTTTAAAACTGAGCATATGGAACGTGTAACTACAGACAGACAGACGGACAATTCTGCATATGAAAATATGAGGTTACGTCCTAAAATTTAAATTTCACGCAAATTGGTTACAAGTGGGTTTTTAAATTAGAATCATTTGAAAGAGAATTAAATACTCTACAACACAAAATATTTCTCATGAATGGACTCTTCTGGAATCATTTTGTATGCCTCTTCAAAAGTGACACTCAACGAAACATTATCGTTTTCTAGATTACTTATACTTTTACATTATTAAGGGTACAGTACGATTAATTTCTACATTTGACACTCACAAACACATAATACAAACCACACTAATTCAAACTCATTATAAATTTTTTGTAATTTTGATGTAATATTTCACTTTTGGCACATTCAAATTGAGAACAAAACTTTTAAATTTAAAAGCAAATTCTTTGCAATTACAACAGCTGTGTTTATCAGCTGATATCTTCGTAGTGTCGCCATTTATTGTAATTTCTGGTACGCAACATTGAAGAACAATCTTTTGTTAATGCGTTGCACTCGAAAACAAATTTGGCCAGTTCCAACAAGTCAGAGCTTTATTAGATTCATGTTCGGAATTAAATTTTTTGACTGAGGATACGTGTAAGCGACTACAACTTGATAAGCAAAGAGTGCATCAAGAAGTCAGTGGTATTTCAGATTTACGCAAACAAATAAACTACAATGGAATTGAAACACTCAAGTCACGTATATCTGAATACGGTTGGTCATCGAATTTTGCTGTTATCAAAACAATTTCTGTACGTCAACCGCAAGAAAATATTGACGCCTCAAATTGGAAGCTTCCTGATGGTTTACAACTTGCCGATCCACTGTTTAATAAAACAAGCAAAATTGATATATTAATTAGTACAGAAGGCTTTTCAAAGTGATACGTGAAGGAAAGTGTATGACTTGGGGACAATGCCGAGCATGCTCAATACAGCTTTCGGTTGGGTTGTAGGAGGCAATGTGACAAGCGGTATAAAGCCAGAAGTATACCAATGCAATTTAACACAAGAAGTAGAACCGCTCGATTCGTTGGTTGAACAATTTTTTGAGGTTGAAGAGTATAAAGCCTCGCCAGCTCAATGGACGTAGGAAGAACAGCGCTGTGAGAACCACTTTGTTAACACAGTCACTTTACAACAAAATGGGCGAATCCAAGTTTGACTCCCATTTAGAGAGGACCCGCTCTTTTGGTATCGCAACCAAGCGATTTTTTGATGTTGGAACGCTGGCAAATGTACCGACAATTTTTGGTTGATGAGTGAGACAGACGTTTCCAACTAATTTTTGTGGAGATCAACGAATTTCGGAATTTCTTCAGCACCTTTTCTGGCGATTCGTAGCTTACATTACATTGCAGACGTTGGGGCACACGAATACCCGATTGGAGCTGATGTGCTACTTAACGATTTGTATGTTAATGAAATCTTAACAGGCTCAGATGACCTGAGGTCTTTGAAAGTCAAAATGAAAGAAATCATACGTTCATTGTCTAGGGTAGGACTGAGCCTTACGAAATTTAATAGGAATTCATCACAAGTGGGGGAGCCATCCAATGACGAAGTACAGATTGAAATCGATTAGCCAAATGTTACAAAAACACTTGGAATGGCATGGCAACCAACTTTGAATCATTTGGCCAGTCGACTAGACGTAAAATATTATCGTGCTGAAGCAGCACTCAAATAATGTTAAATGGCTACATGTGCCATCAACAAAAAATTCAGCGGACATTGTGTCAATAGGATGTACCATAGCAGATCTAATGAAAAACATGTGGTTTACAGGACCCGAATTTGTACTTCGGCCACACAGTACTTAGCCAAAATTGCAAAACACACGATAGGAACCAATTGAAGTTCGTCATAGCGCCATGATTTGTAGCAACAATATTCAGTCAAGTTCTTTAATCGATGATATTATAAATAATTATTCATCATATATGCGTATATTGCGAATTATGTCTTTTATTTATCGATGTTTCAATCCAGTTGCAGTTGATTCGAAATTGAAACCAGCAGATATTGTGCACATTCCATTAACGGAATTAGATTCGACATTTTTTAAAATCATTGAACATATACAACGATCAGACTATCAAAAGTGATTGAAATATTACAGAAAAACATACGTCTCAAGTCTAACATGCAGTGTTTGACACCATTTCTACATCATATGGAGCAAAAAAACAATAAAGTATTTATTTATTATTTAGCGAATGCAAACAAAGGATACGACGCTAAGTTTCCAGCAATTGTTCCGCGAAATCACTGTTTTATTTAACTATATGTCGAGTTCCTGCACCGTTCAAATTTACACGTTGGATCCAAAGTTTTGATATCAATACTACGAGAAAAACTATGGGTTGTTGATGCAAGAGAATAAGTGCGAAAAACGATACGCAACTGGGTGCATTGTTTTCATATTTATCCTCCATACAAATTCACCTCCCATTTTCTGATATTCTCAAGAAAATTATTGTTATATCTGTATTTTTTTGCTTAAATTTTGACATCAATATTATGTCTAAAATTCACACACACTTTCATTTTACTGTGATATCTTACATCCGTTATAAGATAGTGAGTAACAATGAATACGGATTATCAATTAATTTCCTATTTGGGCATAATTATCGGAATTCCGAAGGAGTAGATTGAAGTGTTGAACTGACATTGGACGTAAACTTTTTGTTTATTTTTAATTAATGTTAATTATTATGCTTATTTTATTATAATTATATATATTTATATATATTTGAAGATGAATATCTGACTCTGCCGACCGATGATGGCATTCCTGTGGAGCCACCAGTCTATAACGAGGTCATAGAAGCTATAAAAAGGTTAAAAAATAACAAAGCGGAGGGATTCCAATCCTTAAGAAAGGAGACCCCGCAATCTGCGCAAACTCTGGCGGTATTAGTCTCATACAAATCGCTTATAAAATCCTGTCTGGCATATTGTGCAATAGGCTGAAACCGTACGTAGCAAGCACTGTTGGACAATGCCAGTGCGGTTTTAAGCCGAAGAAGTCGACCACCGAATCCATATTCACGCTGAGCCAGATCTTGAAAAGACTAAGGAGAAGCCTTTCGACACACACCACCTATTTGTCGATTTCAAAGCCGCTTTCGACACGCCAATCAGACAAAAGTTTTTCAAAGCATTGATTGATCTTGAAATCCCTTCAAAAATCGTTCGCCTCTGTATGATGACGCTGACTAACACTGAAAGCGTTGTTAGGGTCGGTAAAAATCTCTCCGACCCGTTTGACACCAAGAGAGGCTTCAGGCAGAGAGATGCGTTCTTCAATCTCTTGTTGGAGTATATATTACTCCAATGCCCACACGTTGATTTGACTCTCAATATTTTCTTAAAAGAAACTATGCTTCTCGCGTATGCCGATGACATCGACGAAATCGGTAAAAATACACGTACAGTGAGCTGGGCTTTTAAATACATTGAACAGAACTCCCGCAAGATGAGACTAGCGGTGAACGAAAGTAAGACGAAGTACTTGGTATCCTCTCGCAAATCAATAACACAACCTAAAGATTCTGTGACTATGGGGGAGAATTAATACCTGCCTATAAATTCGACGAAGAATTACTCTGGCTAACCGATGCTACTTTGGTCTCGGTGAGCAAATGAGAAGTAGAGTTTTATCCAGAACAACGAAAATCACACTCTACAATACGCTGATTATCCCAGTCCTGATGTATGGGATACGTGTACGTTTACATAGTAAGAGACTTTTTGCTTTCTTTCACTCAACGAAACGGTCCGGGAATAGCCAGACCAAAAGAGAGCAAAAAGAAAAGGTTGCTGGTTGATCACAAACTATTTTTCTAAGGAGCCGATGTGAACGGTTCATCTCTGACTCTTTGCTTAAAGTGTTAGTAAAAAACACTTATATTCGGATAACGAAAAAATGTACACTGTTATTTGAAAGCTCCGATTTATATATATTATTTATTTTCGTAATCTATCTAATCTCTTTAACTATGTATCAATTTTGTTATGGCAGATAATAAGTTCAATCATATTTCCGATGAACTCAAGCAGATTGAACAATAGTTCAAAAATATCAAACGTTAATAATTGACATTGTTTCTACACTCATTTTTTTTTTTTTTATTTTTTTTTTATTTTCCTATGAATAAATTCATACATCTGTCTACAACAACATCTTGTACATTTTATAATTTCAATAGAGGAACAGAATTAATTTAAGAGAACAATTTCTTTGTATTATAAATATATTTTTTTTTTTTTCTAGTTCATTTTTATTTATTGAATCTTCTCTTCTTGAGAGACTAACAATAATATTTCAATTCTTATAAACTAATTACTATAAACTAAGCCTAAAGAGCTTTTGTTGGTACGACGGCCCAAATACATGTCATTGGGCTGGAAAGTCATTTCTCCTTAGTCGGGTTTGTGTGGCATGTCGTAGAAGAGTTCGGGCTTGCGGATTTGGGTGCGAGTGCAATTTATTGATGTAATTAAGTTTGAGACGAGCTATTTCTGTTTTCACATATGGGATGCCAAGATCATTGTGAATGTTTTCGTTGTGTATATACCAAGGTGCTCCAGTTAGTGCTCTTAGTATTTTTGATTGGGCTCTTTGTATTATTTCAACATTACTTGCACATGCATTCCCCCATAGTTGGGATCCATACGTCCATATTGACTTGATGACTGTTTTGTAGATCAGTACTTTGTAATTATAATTATTTATAATTATTAGTCACTAGTTTGTACTAGAGGCTTACAATTAAATTAATTTTTATACTACGCGACATTTTTTGATGACCCCGACGTGAGCTTGGTTTGGAAAAAGATTTTAACATCTTTCCGAATCAAGGTCTTAACAAATTATCTTAACTGTTTACAGTAAGAAAATAAAGTAGAACATCTGGTCAACAAGTCGATCAGAATTTAAAAAATAACTGGTAGAAAATAAACCAGACAATTAGCTTAAAATACATCTGCTACCTTTGACCACTTTTGGTGTGAGTAGAGCACATCTTGCTATCAGCAAACAACGGGTCAGGAACAGACATTTTTAACTAAAAACTTTTCATTTAGGCAACTTGGCGACTATATTTTAATACGATATACATATATTAAGCCATCTACGCAAAAAATCGATTTTTTTAAAATTCAAAACTCATCAATATGGCATCCAATGATATAATGAAATTGCTCCTTACGCAACAAGCGAATATTGGAGATGAGATTCAATCGATATACTGGAAATTCAAAAAGGATCCTTCGGATAGAAAGCAAAGGGCAAGTTACTTTGAAGATCGAAAAGCAAAGTTAACGAATGCCTGGGATAGATTTGCTAAAGGAGACAAGGACCTTAGTGAAATTTCTCAAGTATAGGAAAAATCGTGAAGAACAAGAAAAAATTTGTCCAAGCATTAGAGAACAAAATGCATATTTGGAGGCATTGTCACAGACAATCAGCAAAATAACTCCAACAAATCGAATCCATTTCAAACACTCTATTGAGGAGTATTGGAACAAAATTTTAAGATTACATTTTTGAAATATATAGAGAATTTGATGATCCTATAAGCCTAGGATACAATAAAAATCAATTCATCTCTGCTATAACAGCTGAGTAAATCCAAATGAAATTTACCTAAAAAAATCTCAGTGTCGCAGATTTAGCCGATATATACCTCAATCGATAGATTATGTCAAGACAAATCGCGAACAGAAAGAATTTTTGAGAAATTGTTGTTGTTGTTGTTTTTACAGCAACACAAAGTTGTAAAATTTTGAGTATTTTCTTAGGTGGAACATTTTTTAAAATTCCATAACTTTGGAACGGAGTAATGGATTTTGATGTTTTTTTTTATTTTGCTCGTAAAAGATCATATTTTTTTCTGCCATTTTCAAAATAATTTTAAAATGAACAAAAACTGTCTTTTTTGAGCATTAAAGAAAAATTGCGATTTTTCGCGAATTACGTAGGCTAGTTTTTTTTTCAAATATATTTTAAAAAATTCGTGGATTCATTAGCTTTCAGGAACATAAAAAAAATTTTGTTATTTCCAACGGGTTCCCGAGTTATTCAAGTTTTTGTAATAGCACCTCGGTCATTTTGTAAGAAGGTCTAATACAAAATCCAATAAAAGTGATGATATACGAATGTAGCTTATATTGCTGTTGCTCCCAACACTAGCAAACGTTTTTTACTATCGATTTTGGAGTTTTCATCCATCAAGTAGTAGCTTTTCACCTTTTCCACAGTAGATAGTAAAAGTTTATTTCCAATCTTTTTGCAGGCTCGCAGGCAAATCCATGATCTTCTTTAGTTTTCTTAGACTTAAAAGCTAAATAGCGCGAGACTGAAAACGTTTTGCAGATTCTGTAAATCGACCAATCATCCGGAATTGTTGTCAGCAGCTTAATTATTTCCTTAGCATTCTTTGTTTTGGCCAATGCAGAGCTAAGATTATCGACAAAAAGAGTCGACTCCAAACATTTCTTTTCCTTTTGCAAATTTTTACTTGAACTTTTTTTTTCCTCGAAAACCTTGAAATCAGGATCTTTTTTATCGTCGACGTTGTTGGGCTCTTCCTCGTTGTTTACTTTTTTGTACAATGCAGTACGGCACGAACGACAAATATGCAGTTTTACAACGAAAAAAAATTTTCACTTTCAGTGTACTTTCTTTCGAATTAATAAAATTTTAGGTAAATCAGCTGTTTTGTGTCAAATGATTTGTAATCGATTAAATTAGTGCTCTCATCCATAATTGTGGTGGTCCAAAATCGATAGTAAAAAACGTTTGCTAGTGTTGGGAGCAAAAGCAATATAAGCTACATTCGTATATCATCACTTTTATTGGATTTTGTATTAGACCTTCTTACAAAATGACCGAGGTGCTATTACAAAAACTTGAATAACTCGGGAACCCGTTGGAAATAACAAAATTTTTTTATGTTCCTGAAAGCTAATGAATCCACGAATTTTTTAAAATATATTTGAAAAAAACTAGCCTACGTAATTCGCGAAAAATCGCAATTTTTCTTTAATGCTCAAAAAAAAGACAGTTTTTGTTCATTTTAAAATTATTTTGAAAATGGCAGAAAAAAATATGATCTTTTACGAGCAAAATAAAAAAAAAAACATCAAAATCCATTACTCCGTTCCAAAGTTATGGAATTTTAAAAAATGTTCCACCTAAGAAAATACTCAAAATTTTACAACTTTGTGTTGCTGTGTAAAAACAACAACAACAACAACAATTTCTCAAAAATTCTTTCTGTTCGCGATTTGTCTTGACATAATCTATCGATTGAGGTATATATCGGCTAAATCTGCGACACTGAGATTTTTTTAGGTAAATTTCATTTGGATTTACTCAGCTGTTACAAATTTTAAACTAGCAGTTGAATCAGATTTAAATGTTGGCGTTCCATCAACAGTAATAACGCCAGCAATAGCACAATTGCCGAAAATTTCAATTCCAAAATTTGATGGAGATTATCTGAAATGGCAAAAATATCATGATATATAGTATTCAATACGATGATCCATGAATCATCATTACCCATTATTCAAAAGATGTGGTACCTGACAACAAACGTTTCAGGAGATGCTGAAAGACTGATTAGTCATCTTTCACTGACTGAAGCAAATTACGATACAGCTTGGACTATACTGACAGAGCGATTCAACAATAAATGTGTAATGAATACAGCAATATTACACCAACTTCTGGATCAGTCGACAGTTACGAATTTAGTAGTTTAGCAGCTTTGAAGAATATTGGCATTAACACTGATACATGGGATCCAATTCTTCTATATATGCTGACAAAAAAATTTAATCGACACACTGTTACCTTGTATGAACAATCAAAACAAAACACAAAAGAGATGCAACCAATTGACAAATTTCTTGCATTTCTGCAAAAATGATTTCTAGCTATTGAAGCAATAGGTTGCAAGCAAGTAACAAAAGATAAAATAAATTGTTCAGTAACCACCACAGAAAAGAAATCGTAAGGCCAATTTTGCAATCAATTTAACCAAAAACTATATCAATGCGAAGGTTTTCGGATGAAAGGAGCTGCAGAACGTCTGAATTGGGTTCAAAAACAAAAGCTTTGTCTAAATTGTTTAAAACTAAACCATTTAGCAAAACAGTGCAATTCACGGACTTGTACCAAATGTAACCTAAAGCACAACACTTTGTTACATTTGGATACAAAAACAGTGGCATCTACAAATGGGAACTCAAGGGATTATGTTCTTTTATCCACTGCGCGAGTATTCGTTCAGGGAAATAATGGACAAACATGCAATGCACGTTCACAGATAAGCCTAGAGATATTAGTCAAAAAGCATCCTATGCTCTTACCGTGCAATGATCCCATTGTCAAATTAATAGTTCGACAAATACACGAAGAAAATTTACATTGCAGCAGAACATCCTTATTGGGTTTTACACGGCAAAAATATTGGGTGATTAAAGGCAAAACCTTAGTACGCAATATAGTCCACAATTGCGTTAAATGCATAAAATGGAGACCTAAAATGTTAAATCAGATGATGGGAAATGGATAAACGGCCAATACACAAGCTAGTACCGTTACTACCAGAAGATGAATCTTCTAATAAACATCCGATTGATGTCGAAGACACAGGAAAAGATCAGCTATCTAATGAAACTCAACCAAAACGAAAATCAAAGATTTGGTTACAGTCATCTGTAATTACGTCAATGCTAGTGATGATTTTGTTATTGCCATTGGCACTTGCAAAATCTATCAACATAACAAGTTTTGGAAAAAGGCCTGGCATTTTTTATGAAAACATAATAACCACTAGATTGGCAATTGCTGACTGGACAATAATTTCATACTATGATTTGGAATCATATTGGCATGATGTTGAAACTTTTTCAATTAGTTCTGCAAGGATTGGTCAAATGTGCTCTGATCTACGGAAAACAGTTGCTTGCAACGCGATGGCTCAACATTTCCAACATATAGAAAAGGAATTACAAATTGAAATCGATTTACTGAAATCAACCAGAACTCGTAGAGTCCACATATGCAAAGGAAATGGCTGACACAATCGAAAAGGTAAAATCCAATGAGCATCATCTGTTGGCATTACTAAAGATACAAACATCCACGATTGATTTTACCATAAATGTGGTAAAGCAAATGAACTCACTATTGCAACAAGCATCGATCAAATGGAAAAACAAATAAATGAGATGGCCACTGAAAAGGACGCTTTTCACTTATTTCAATGGTACGTGACGCTTTCAACACAGATTACATTAATTGCAGCGAATCTTCAAAGAATACAATCTGAAATCGTTAAGTCCTCATTAAGTCCTCTTTTGATTTCTCCACGCCAACTACAAGATCAATTTTACCAAATAAAGGATCAATACTAGCATGGACAAACAATTCTTACCAAAACCAACTTCCTCGAACTTTACAAATTAATTAAGTCAGAAGGAACATAGTTGGAAAATATGTTATATTTAAGATAGCACTTCCACAAGTCTCAGCTGGGTCTTTTGAAGTATACAATTTAGTTCCCATACCTATCAATAATGAAGCAGGAATGACAATGTTTAAGATAAACATACCAATTGTGGCTGTCAATAATCATAAAGATCAGTTTGTTGGACTAACTGAAACTGATTTCAAAAACTATCAGACAATAGCAAATAATGAATATATTTGTTACAATAAGCAAGCAACATTCTCAATGGATAATAGATAATTCAAATTACTCAACAATAAGACTTCATCTGATTGTGAATTAGTACATTCAAATAAAACATTTGCTTGGTATAACATGCATCATAAAAATCAATGGATTTTTTCAACACATTCTCCAATGGATCTTTCTGCCGTTTGCCTCGATGGAACATTATATAAGACTTCAATATTCAGGATTGTTAGTATTGGATCCCAGTTGCACAATTCGCAATCCGACCATTACAGTTTCTGGTTATAATTATACTGTCACGTCAATACATTCGTCGTATGCTGACTTTCGGAGATTTACAATTTAACATCTCTACTACAAGAAGACCAGAAGAGAATTCAACGATAAATGATGCTGAGATGGGATTGAAAAACCAGGAAGACGCTTTGCCATTCAACCAATATATGCTGCCACACAAAATTAATGCCATCGAACATCCTCACATTGTTTAGTATATTTCTTTAATAATTTCGGTAATATTTCCAGCTAGATACATATTTTTAAAATATTGGGAGCAAAAACATAAATCTACAAACAATATCCATAGTCACACAGAAGTTCAGCTCAACCCTCATCCTTACAGAACTATCGTAATATAAGAGATAGTTAAACAAACATTCAACGGCCGGGATTATGTTTGAAAATCCGAATAAGAACACGTGTTGCCCGTTTGTTGTCGTACTTAATATGCGATAGTGCTACACAAGACACCCTGATACGACAAGACGTTTTAGGTTCACACTGAGCGACACGCAGAATACATAAACCGAAACTACTTTGTCGAGCGATTTCCTTCCCACACTTAGACGGATCGTAAATGATATCAATACACCACATGAACTTAGAATAATGTTAACCTTATCGTTTATTGTAATTGTATTAGAATAATGTTAAATTTATGTTATATTATGCGACAGGTGTTATCATGTATGTTTTGAAGCTTATTAGAGGCTGTAGCTAAGTCTTTATGTAAATAAAAAGAATTGTGTCATCTGCGAAAGTTGCTATCATAGAAGAGGGTTCTATTGGGATAGGTAAGTCTTGTGTAAAAAGGACGTAGAAGAGTGGTCCAAGAACGCTACCTTAAGGTATACCTGCATTAATTGGCCTTATTGTAGAGTGAGCGTCTTTAACTTTTATATAGAAGTGTCGATCAGATATGTAACTTTAAAGCATGTGGTAAAAATCTGGTGGAAGTAGTTTTTATACCCTGTACCCAAAGGGTAAAAGGGTATATTAAGTTTGTGCGAATGTATGTAACAGACAGAAGGAGGCAAGATAGACCCTATAAAGTATATATATTCTTGATCAGCATTGGAAGGTGAGTCGAACTAGCTATGTCTGTCTGTCCGTCCGTCCGTCTGTCCGTCCGTCCGTCTGTCATGCTGTCTGCCGTATGAAAACGATTATTTCGGAGACTATAAGAGGTAGAGCTTTCAAAATTGAATCTTAGACTCTCCTAGGCCGTCAAGTATGCATTTACAAACGGTTTTTCTCTAGACCCATTTTAAGGAGTACCCCCATACAAATCTACCCCAAAATTTTGGGTTTTTACATAAAAACGTCATTGTTTTTTATTCTACAAAATTTAAATTTAGTATAAATTATGTCTATGATATTCCCAATAAAATATGCCAATATGGGTAGGACCAACAAAATTTTAGGTATAGCCCCATACAAATTTACCCCAAAATATTGGGTTTTTACATAAAATCGTCATTATTCTAGAAAATTTAAATTTAGTATAAATTATGTTTATGATAGTCCCAATAAAATATGCCAATATGGGTAGGACCAACAAAATTTTAGGTATAGAACCATACAAATTTACCCCAAAATATTGGGTTTTACATAAAAACGTCATTGCTTTTTATTCTACAAAATTTAAATTTTGTATAAATTATGTCTATGATAGCCCCAATAAAATATCCCAATATGGGTAGGACCAACCAAATTTAAGGTATAGCCCCCATACAAATTTACACCAAAATTTTGGGTTTTTTACATAAAAACGTCATTGTTTTTTATTCTAGAAAATTTAAATTTAGTATAAATTATGTCTATGATAGTCCCAATTAAAAAGACCAATATGGGTAGGCCCAACAAAATTTTAGGTACATCCCCGTTCAAAGATATACCCGATTTTTTTAAGTTTTTCTATGAAAATCCAATTCAATGAGGTATGGTAGTCAAATAGAACCTAACTTAAGGTACATTTAGATTGGGTACAGAGTATCTTGCAGTCGAGCATACTCGACTTCAGCGTTCTTTCTTATTTTAATTTATACAATAGACGAATGTGCCATACCTTGTCGAATGCTTTTTCAACATCAAGATATACTCCTATAAAATACTTTTTATCTTCTAGATCTGTAGAAATTTTATTAACAACTCTATTAATTTATTCAATGGTTGAGTGATGTTTCCGAAATCCAAACTGATGGTCAGGTATAATGTAACTATTATCAAGGATGGGTTGAAGTCTGTTTTTTTCAAAAGCATTTGATAATATTGGAAGAAGGCTTATCGGACGGTAAGACGCTGCACTTGTGGCATCTTTACCAGGTTTTGGAATAGCTATGACCTCTGCTACCTACCACGTCTTTGGAAAATATTTGTGTCTTATTTTTGCGTTAAACATATTCAGCAGATAATAAATAGCATGTATAAGAAGTTTGTTAAGGCAAATCATTTATCAATATATTGAATTATTTTTACTATATTGAAGAGTTAAAGAAAATTATTATTTTTTCATAATTTTATTTTTAGTTTTTAAATTAATATTAATTGTTAAATAATTTGAATTTAGTTGTAAGATGATGAATTTTTATAATTAAGAACAAAAAGTTAGTTATAAGTAAATTCACAGTTTTAATCAAACGAAGTTGCGCGTCAAAATTTAATGTATTTAATTAATTTTCGTTTTATTATGTTTCTTCATTATTAAGTTCCGTTTTGGTTATTTGTATAATTTGTCGCGCTCTTGTTCACTTCGTTTAATTTGATCGTCATTCTTGTTGTTTTTGCATCTATGTTTATTTTATGTTTATAAGCATAGTCTAGGAAACATTTTATGAATTTTAAATAAATCAGTTGTTGAAAACAATTAAAAGCTTTTTGGCAAGTGTTTGGCAAGTGTTTTACGAAGTAAAGTGTTTAACTGAAGTGAATTTAATGTTCATACAGATTTTATAAAACGTTTACAATCGGTCCATAATATAAATAAAATTTAACTTTCGTTGTTAGTCACAACAAATATTGTGAATTTTCATTTTGGCGCCCTAGCAGGGACTTGATTGTGAACAATTGTGATTTTTTTTGAGTGAACGTATTTGCTGTATAGCAAACAAAAAAAAAAAAAAAAAAAAAAAAATACATTGAAATCTATATTGAACAAACTTAAATTTGTTTAAATCCCAAATTGCCTTTTGCTATAAATCGTGGCGCGGTTAATTTAAATAATAATAAATTGTTGCTGCTTGTTGCTGCATTGGACTTCTTCGTTGTTGTTGCAGAGCACCCTACATCGCTGTAGTTGTCATCTTTATTAACGCCATTTGGAAATATTGTTGGGCCTACCAGTAAACTCCGTGGTTTTACTTGGAGGATTTATACTTATTCAAATGGTTAACTGCGATTGTCCGTTGTGCAAAGGGGAAGTAGTGGCTTCCAATATACCATCAAATCAGGTAACAAATGTATGCAAACAATTGAAGTGCACCTTGTGCAAAATTTGAATATTTGTATATTACAAACAAAACACATTCAATTTTCTGCATATTATTCATATACAATTTTATTAAAATAGAAACAGCCTTCAAAACTAATTTTATTAAAAATAAAATATTAAATAAACAAAATTATGGGGCTTTATAAATTTAAACACCGCATTTCTTCTTTGGTAAATTTTGTTTGTGTGTCCGTTATAAAAACGACACAAACAAACATACATACATATATACAAACCTATTTAATTTCAATTTGATTGATTGTTTTTATTGCAATTTAGCGCGAACTTTCTCCGCGTCATTTTATTTATCGCAATCATCCACATACTGCTATTAAAGCAAACACGTTTTTATTGTTGCTTAGCTGATAGCGGTCATCGACTTTGATCTTTTTATTTACTTTCTTTACTTGTTCCGTATTTTGGTTTCAAAATATTTAATCGTTTAATTTGCAAGGAGTGATTTAGAAGTTCTTTATTTTTACTTAATGTTTTTCGAAATGCCTAATAGTAAACGTCGATCGTCTCCATCTTTGACTGATAATGAAATAATTCTTTAAAAACAAGAAAGAATTATTTATTTATATACAAAAATTAATATTAGCAACTAACATTTAAAGAAAAATGAGAGACAAGGAGAGATGCAATTGAAATAAAGATTATACAAGGAACATAAAATGCGAAATGGATCGTTTCTTGCATAGTTAGTTGGTTGTGCATGTACTAAATCTAAGTAAAACAATGTATAGTTTCTAATAGTTCTGCGAGGTACCGAGAAATTAAGTATGGGGAGTAAATTTCACCAGTAATAAGTTTCTGAATAAATAATACAGCTAACATCGATCTACGTCTTACCAGAGTCGGTAATATACGGGGGCAAGTTAATATTTGGATTCCAGCGTAAATTCCGCAATGCAAATAAAAGAAATCGCTTTTGAACTGACTCCAAATGCGACTGATGTATGGCATATTGTGGACTCCAAACACAAGAGGCATACTCAAGGATTGGACGTACTAGAGAAGTAAATAAAAGCTTTGTAATGTGGATCATCAAACTCTTTTGACCATCGCTTTATAAAGCCTAACAATTCCATTGCTTTGTTTGTTATAAAGTCAATATGGCCAATTAAAGAAATTTTCGGATCGAAAAAAACCCAAATCGTTAAACACAGAAACACGCTCTAGTTCAGTATTGTTAATATTATATGTATTTACTAATGGAGTTCTCCGACTAAATGCATGAACATTACACTTGCCACAATTTAAAAGAAAACAATTGCGTTGACACCAGCTGTACAACGCTTTGAGATCAGCCTGCAATAGATTATATCCATTAGAACCAGAATAAGATAAGCAAAGTTTAACATCATCAGCGTACATTAATGTATGACAATTTTTTAAGACGTCTGGAAGATCGTTAATAAACAGGGTAAAAAGTAGCGGACCTAGATGGCTACCTTGAGGTACACCTGATAAAACATTAATTTTATTTGATAACGTGTTAAGAAATAAAATATGTTGAGTACGTGACTCTAAATAAGATGAAATTTATTTTGTTAAAGAATGTGAAAAACGGAGATAGAATAGCTTGTTAAGCAAAAGTTGGTTGTTTAATTTCGAAAATTATTGTCAGCCACTTTCAAATTAAATAAGGTAAAACACGGGTTTAAAAATTGTAAGTGATTTT
>JAEIFJ010001591.1:0-10030 GCA_018903435.1 Leucophenga varia
AGCGAGTGGAAAAAAATACTCGTCACGATTTCCAAAAATTACAAAATTACAAATTTGATGGACCTATCAAACCAAGAACAGCGTGTTTCCGTTGCGGCCATGTTGGACAAGTTACCCATGTATGTAACAAAAAACAATTGCTGTTTTCTTGATATGCGGATGACAGTGTTGCGCACAGTCGAATGTTGTTCACGAAACTCGGGAAACGAGTTAAGCATGGCGAGAGAACGAGGACATACCGGCGCTTTTCCCAATACTTCGGCGACAGTAAATCCAATTTCCTACAATAAACATAAATTAAATTTGGAATCAAAATAAAGCATGGAACCAGAACATTTCCAAAAAAATTTGTAGTTCTCTTAGCCGACGGTACCAGTATTATGATAAACAAATAAATCAATGAACGCTTTAGTTGTTAGTCAGATCAAGACTAATTCTTTATTATTATTATTATTATAATTATATACCATTTCATGATATTCTTATAACTAGCTGCGCAGTTTGTAATCTAACACTTTGCGCATGCATATGAATTGACCTCATTATGTTGTTGCACTATGCCAAGCATAACGGCAATGCAATTGATGCAAGCATAATTGCTGTTGCTTCATTACTTGCAGTGAGCAACCGTAAGAAAATATATTTGAGTGTCAAGGTAATTAGTTTATGATAAAGTTCATATGCATGTGCATTACACCAGTCTGCAAACAAATCAGAAAATTTGAAGCAGTATTACAATAGGATATCAAACTTCGAAAATAGATTTTCTGGTTTTGCCAGAAATTTCGAACGAAAAGATTTTCTGATAAAGAATGGTACGCAGTTAAAATTGAGATTTCGACAAATCGTTCTACGAGATAATGCCCAACTGGAAGAAAATATTAAAATTCAAACACATTCCGCACAAGAAAATTTAACAAAACTCGAAATTGTCATAGAAACACGGAACTCGAAATTGTCATAGAACCAGCTCAAATAACCGCCACACAAAACTTTAATTGCTACATGTAAGGGTGGGGAAAAATCAAGTTGGGGATCAAATAAGACACAAATATGTAAAATTTTTATGGAAGGTAAGTTTGTATGGGGTCTGTATGTTATAGTGAACCGATCCGTGTTATATCGGTAGTATATTCAAAGGATGACAGTAGAAGTGATTTTTACCCAGATTTTAGTGAATATATTCATAAACAAAAACTGTTTTCATACAAAAACTCAAATATGGGAGGTATATTTGTATTGGCACTTTACCTCAGAAACAGGCGTGGCATCTTGGTTTTGATATTCGATGACGTAGGAGTGTTTTAACCCAATTTGTAGTTAATACATTCATAATTAATAACTACTTTTATACAAAAAAACGACAAAAGTAACAATTTCGTATAGGGGCTTATATCTAAAAATGGGCATGGCACCTTGATTTGGACATTGGATGAATTTTGAAGTGAATATATTCATAAATAATTACTATTTTCATAAAAAAAAATTGAAAAAACTGTAAGTTCGTATGGAGACTATACCTAAAAATATTCGTGGCACCTTGGTTTTAACATACAGTCGTTGCCGAGGAAACCTTAAGTTCAAATTTAGCTTAATATCTTCATATCTTCAACGAAGAAAGTTCGTAGAAATAAACAGACAGACAGACTGACATGGCTAAATCGACTCGTCTCGTCGAGCTGATCAATAATACTTTATGGGCTCTCCAATGCCTCCTTTAATGCGTTACAAATTTTTTGACCAACTGATAATACTCTTACACTATGTGTTACGGGAATAAAAACAGCGGGACAGCGACCAGCGGCATCAGTTTAATGAACAATCAACAGTACCCCAATCAGGAGAAGAGGAGGATATACTAATATTCTTAAAAGAATTAGCTCTGTTCGAAAACCTTTAGAAACCAGCAACATTACAATGCACAGCATCCGATTGAAACACGACCGGCCATTGAAACAAATATATTTTCGTCAAAACCCTGCAACAGGTTAACGCCAACTCGAACGCAAAAAGCCAGTGGAAATGTACTATAACTAACTGACGCTAGCGTTTATGGATTTAGGGCAGTATCAACACATGATACGAAGAACGTGAAAACCAAAAACGAAAATGAACATAGAAGGCTATCATTTCATTGTTTAAACATACAATTATAGCCCGGCAGGTCATGTCGCCTGATGGGCATTAAAACCACAACAATACCCATTCGAAGTTCAATAACGTCGAGGTAAGCTGAATGTCGAGACGGACGGCCTTGAACGCCAACCTACGGTAATCATTTGTGAGGCAACGCAGGTAGAGCCAGTGTGTTCATGGCTGAAAAGGAAAATGGACGTGAAAATCACCCAGTTTGTTTCCCGACTACACAAATCGCATTGCCAGAATTAGATACGATGTTATGCGTCCCCAACCGAGTTTTAAAAAGAAAATTACGACGCTGAAACAGCTGGCCATTTAGGCATCAGAAATACGTTAACTCTAGTTATAGGACATATGGGACACATAGAAAATATATATAAATAAATTTATACAATATATATAAAATCTCACAACAACAGCAAGCAGGCCAAATGCAAAAACAAGTAGAAGTGGAATCGTTTTAAACGATCTGCACGGATTTTATTTTCCTATACCACGCCCGAAACACGGAAATACTATGTTGCTCGCATTTTTCGATGGATCTAAAAAATGAGTTGAAATCATCCTGATACAAAGAGCTACTTCTGAAACAATCATCAAATTATTCCGAAAATATATACTACTTTGGGGAGGTGTTCCAAAACAATGCATTGCAATGACTCAAAATTTTCAAGACTTAAATTCAAAAATTTTCTTTAAGAAAAGGGAGTAAAGCACACACTCATTGCCCCATACACTTTGACCGAACGAGCAAATCAAACAATTTAGACTATGATAGTGCAGTTTACAGGAAATGTCCAAACACGCTCGGATGGGCTCTTACCTGAACTCACATTAGCTATCAATAGTAGCATATCGGGTTCTAGCATATCGCGTTCCAATAAATTTGCAGGCAGAACTTGCGCCTCAGTTTGACAGTCCTTTCCAAGTAGTATCTTTTGACTCCTCAGTCATCACTCGTGTCAAAAATGATAGAGAAGAAAAGATCCACAAATTATACGTGGTCTAACCCTTATATCCGTCGAAAGACCAAGTTTCTTCGGTTTAGTTACCAGTATCGGTTCTTCCAATAAAGAGAACAGTATTATGTTTTTTTTTGTTTCAAATTCCATTCCAGATAGTTGTCAACAATTCATCTAGCACCAAATGGTGACCGAGAATAACAAAGTTCTGCAACGCTAAGGTGCGCTTGAACAAAGCACACCCGTGCACACAAAAACTAAAAGTAGAGCAGGCAATTGAATTTAACAAACGCTCTAAGAAACAATGTAACCCCGTAAGTATATCGAAAACTCAAGTCAATCACGTTAAGATAGAGTATGCTTTATCAATGTAGAAGATCAGACAGGATCTCACTTCCAGCTTCTCAAATGTTTATCATATCCTAACCCTGGATTAAAGAAAGAATTTTAATGTTTTTGCACAAGTTAATAACTACACGAGAGTCAAACAATCTATATTTTTTTATTTGTTTTTTTTATTTTTATTTTTCTATGATTAAATTAATACCTCTGTATAAAACAATTAGTACATTTTATAATATCGATAAAGGGAATAAAATTAATTTAAAATAACAATTTCTTTAAATTATAATTAAAACAAAAAGAGATCTATGAAGAAGTTACCGTGAATAACAATTTCTTTATTAAATAAGTAGGCGTTTATTGGTAGTGCGGTAAGTCAGCTGGTCGGATCCTTTTTAGACGTCGTCTAGTAGTTAACTCAAGTATGGGTAAGTTACTCATCTCGTTGTTTGAATGTGACAGGATTCTGGTGTGGTAACTTGTACTATCTGCTACTATTTCTTCTTTAACGGTCTGTATTTTGAGATCTCTGTGTATATCTGCGTTAGAAATATACCATTCCGCTCTTGTGATTTGTCGAATTTTTTTGACTTCTGCCGTTGTATTATATTGATGTTTGATGTTTTAGATGTACCCCAAACTTGAAGGCCGTAAGTCCAAATTGGTTTTATGATGCTTTTGTACAATTGAAGTTAATTGCTCATAGAGAGCTTCGATTTTTTGTTCATAAGCCAGCTCAGTTGACGACATTTCTCTTTCATTTGATTTCTCTTTCTTTCTATGTGTAACTTCCAAGCCAGTTTATTGTCTAAGTGAATTCCCAAGTATTTGGCCGATTTCTCAATAGGTATGTCTACATTATTTATTTTTAAAGAAATGGCCACGAAAGCTCTTTTGGTTGTAAAGATAACTTTTGTAGTTTTGTTTTCGTTAATTTGTATGTCCCATTTGTCAAACCATTTTTTGGTGTTATCAAGTATGGTTTGAAGCTTATTAGAGGCTACAGCTAAGTCTTTATGTGAATAAAGAAGAATTGTGTCATCTGCAAAAGTTGCTATCATAGAAGAGGGTTCTATTGGGATAGGTAAGTCCTGTGTAAAAGGACGTATAAGGACGTATAAGAACGCTACCTTGAGGAACACCTGCTTTAATTTTCCTTATTGTAGAGTGAGCGTCTTTAACTTTTACATAGAAGTGTCGACCAGATATGTAACTTTTAAACATGTGGTAAAAATCTAATGGAAGTAGTTTTTTAATTTATACAATAGACCAATGTGCCATACCTTGTCGAATGCTTTTTCAACATCAAGAAATACTCCTATACAATACTTTTTATCTTCTAGATTCGTAGAAATTTTGTTAACTGCACTATGAATTTGCTTCCGAAACCCAAACTGATGGTCATGTCTGATGTAGCTATAATCAAGGATGGGTTGAAGCCTATTAAGGAATAATTTTAAAAAACTTTTGATAGTTTAGAACACAGAAAATGCAAAAATGAAATCAATTGACTTAAATAAATCAGACCTTGTTGACTAATATTCTCCGTTTATTCTTTATGTATCAATTGCCTTTCCTTTGTTTCCAACAGTAAAATTATTCAACGGTGATCAAAGAAATTACAAATAATCGCTGCTTTAGTTAATTTCGGCAACAACAACTTGCAAGTAGACAAAGAAGAATCGATGAGAGCAGCGCAGCTTAGAATACCCAGCACCTATAAAGCTGCAAAGCTTCCGTTACGTAGCAGAGCCTTAGCATTGATTACAAACAATTTACATATGTCGGAGAAATAGTATTTAACACAGTGTTGTTTGAATTGTGCGCCTTGACGATATTAATCGATTAGAATTAATGTTATTAGTATTACTGTTATTTGAGTTGAATGATATCGGTGTTGTGTTAACAGGGTTGCACTGAGTGAGATGACAGTTCGTTTTTGTCATCGTGGCTCTCGAAGTTTCTTGTTTTTTTTTGAAATTAAGTGAAGGTGAACAGACGTGAGAGACTCGCTTCGCTAAGTGAAAAATAGAGCAAGAAAACCCGGCGCCTAAGTCCTCGTTATCAGAAGTGGGATGTGAATCCCGTGATCCTACTTTTGCGGAGCTATTTCGTAATGTGTTGCAGCAGCAAAACGAAAATTCTATGGAACTGAACACGTTGTCTTTGCTCTACCTCAGTTTAACGCTGACTTGCCGGGTGCTGATGTTGAGCAGTGGTGTTCTGCTGCGGGTATAATTTTGAAGGAAAAGACGTTGCAGGACGGTCGAGTGGTTTTGACGCTGAGTAAATCTTCACAAGGAGATGCATCTTAGTGGCTGTCGGAGATATGCTGAGCCGGCATTACTTGGCAGAAATTCAGGCAGCTTTTTGAACAACGATATGGCAATTCTGGGACTGCCGCTGCAATAGTTTTGCGTTAGCTGAACGGCCGTCCAACTAGTGGGGGAGCCTCGCTGTTTTTGCCAGTCGCATGGTGACATCATTGGAATCAGGGTGGCACGACATGGATTCTGAAAGTGTTGCTGTGGCTCTGGTACTCGGACACGTGACCAACTTTGACAACGAGTTGCTTACACGTCAAAATAAGCTTCAGACGTGATTTGCAAAATGAGCTTCAGGTGTTTTCGGCGGACAAGAGGCATCATAATTTTGAAGATGACGAACTTGGCGTTCGACGTGCTAAGATGGCAAAAATTCGGTGTCATTTCGAATGCCGGGCACGGACTCATTATGGACAATCCTCGGCAGTATCGGACTCGCTATCAAAGACGCGGTCACGTTGCAAATCAATGCCCGAAGAATATCAGTAAAAAAGAAGCAGCAATACGTACGGAGAAGCGTGTCGATTTGTGTGAGGTGAACGAACCCAAAAGTTTCATGCTACAACGAGGTGAGAAGATTCCAATTACTTTTGACTCTGGGGCTGAGTGTTCATTAATTAAGGAAAGTATTTCGAATAAGTTTATGGGAAAAGAACATATAATATTGTTAGTTTGAAAGGCATTGGTAATGCAAATATTTGTAGCACAATGCAAATTGAAAGTAACGTAATCATTGATGGAAATAGTTTGTCCATAACTTTTAATGTTGTAAAAGACGATTGCATGAAATATACCACAGTAATTGGTCGAGAGGTCCTTGCGTTAGGGTATTCTGCTGAAGTATCCCGCGATGGTGTAAAATTTGTACAAGACAAATCGTTTAATGAATGTACCGTAGATAAAAATGATTATTTCGATAACCTAGAAACACATGTATTCGGTGAAGATAGGACCAATTTAATTAAAATATTGAAAAAGTATTCTGAGTTTTTCACCAATGGAACGCCTTTGACACGTGTAAGCACAGGCGAAATGACAATTCGGTTACTTGAGCCAAACAAGACCGTGCAAGGAAGGCCATATAGGTTTAGTCCAGCTGAACGAGAAATTTTAAGAGAGAAGGTTAGAGAGTTGGTTCAATGCAATGTTATCAGACCGAGTAGTTCTCCATTTGCTAGTCCTGCTTTGTTGGTTAAGAAGAAAAATGTTTCAGCTAGACTTTGTGTAGACTAAAGAGAGCTAAATACCAACACAATTGCTGATAAGTTCCCTTCACCACTTATAGCAGATCAGATAACCAGACCGAGAGAAGCCATGTATTTTAATTGCTTGGATATGGCAAGTGGATATTATCAGGTTCCAATGAATTCAAATTCAATTGAATATACTGCATTTGTCACACCTGGCGGACAATATGAGTTTTTGGCAATGCCGTTTGGACTAAAAAATGCACCGTCAGTTTTTCAAAGAGCGGTTATGAACGCGTTAGGAGATCTGGCATATTCTTACGTCATTGTCTACATGGACGACATTCTCATTGTGGCCCCGTCAAGGGATGTAGCACTTGAGAGGGTTCAAATTGTGTTAGAAACTCTTACGAAAGCTAGTTTTTCGTTTAACATTGGAAAATGTTTCTCTTTAAAAACCACCGTTAAATATCTTGGCTATGAAGTACAATTTATTGGTCTAGCGTCGTATTTTCGGCAATTTGTCCCCAGATTTTCTGAGTTAATGAAGCTAAGTTAATGAAGTTGGTTTCGAAACTAAGTGAGGATGACCTTCCTTTGGAATTAGCAAAGACTTATGAGTTAAGGGCAGGTGTTTTATATCGAAAAATTAAAAGATATTCAAGATCCCGGTTCCTCCCAGTTGTGCCTCGTGCATTCAGATGGTCTGTTATCAACCAAGTTCACGAGTTAATTATGCATTTAGTTTGGGAAAAGACACTAGATAAAGTATATGATTTATATTGGTTCGAAGGAATGTCGAAATATGTTCGTAAGTTTGTTGAAAAAACGGTATAACTTGTAGAGTCGCTAAATCTTCATCGGGAAAAGTTCAAGCTGAATTACATTTAATCCCAAAGACTAGTATTCCGTGACACACAGTGCACATATACATATTTGGCAAATTAATTGGTAAAAGTGATCGCAAGGAATATGTGATTGTGCAAATTAATGCCTTCACCAAGTATGTCTATTTGCATCATACTTTTACGCTTAAAGCGGAGAGTTGTGTCAATGTCCTTAAGTCTTCGATCTCCCTTTTTGGGGTACCAGCCCGTGTTGTAACGGACCAGGGCAGAAGCTTTACAGACGTAAAGTTTGCGGAATTTTGCTCATCTCAGAAAATACATTTGCATCATTGCATACATTGAAATTCATGAGAGTAAGAGAAGTTACAAATATCGTCATGAAAGTTTACGAAAAATGCC
The DNA here is from genome assembly GCA_018903435.1 of Leucophenga varia. Classification (NCBI taxonomy): domain Eukaryota; kingdom Metazoa; phylum Arthropoda; class Insecta; order Diptera; family Drosophilidae; genus Leucophenga; species Leucophenga varia. The sequence continues at coordinate 8,202 of JAEIFJ010001591.1, forward strand.
AGATGGACAGGTACCAAGTGAATTGGATATCGATGGAGACAGAAGCGAATGAGAAAAACAATGTTGAAAAAGACAGTAAAGAATGAGACACTGTTGAAAGAGACAGTAGAGAATAAGAAAGACACTGTTGAAAGAGACAGTAGAATGACTGAATGTGTGACGTCGATGACTTTTCATTGCGGTACCTGGCCATGAAAGGTATATTTCTAGTTTAGAAAGCAAGATATGCTAAAAATTTAATTGGGTTTAATTAAGAACATTCCTAAATATTGTTAAACAAACACTAAATGTAAAAAGAAATTTGTAATACTACTTATGTTAAGGAAGTCAATTGTAATTGAAGAGAATGATAAAAGACTAATTGTATCACACAGAAGGAAATATAAACGATTAGTATTTTGTTATTGAGAGAGAGACAACCTACACGAGGACGTGTAGATCGTCAGGATGGCCGTGTCGGAGATATAGTAGTTAACACAGTGTTGTCTAAATTGTGCGCCTTGGCGATATTAATCGATTAGTATTGGTGTTATTAGTATTACTGTTATTTGAGTGGAATGATATCGGTGTTGTGTAAACAGGGTTGCACTGAGTGAGAAGTTTCTTTTTTTTTTTTTAAATAAGTAAAGGTGAACAGACGTGAGAGACTCGCTTCGCTTAGTGAAAAATAGAGCAAGAAAACTCGGCGCCTAAGTCTTTCTTGTTACATACATATGTTGTATGTATGTCAAAGACACTAAACAGTTATTTTTGTTTAACTGCTTCTCCGTTTATTAAATTCTTTCCAATATGTATGTATGCTTGAAGTATGTATATAGTTTTACTCACGGTTTCTGTATATACATAAATGCTTTCAATACTAACGGTAGAGTGGTGGCGACGGGATATTGTATGAACTTTATGTATGCCCAACTGATATAATCTGATTGACGACGATACTGCTGATCTCGGCTAGAACTTTATATCTTCCTCGCTGACGCCCTTTGTACAGTTCTTCTTGTAACAAACAGCAACTTGTATCAACTTCGTTATGACTCAGAATTAAATAGTTGAACAATAACTTATCTGAATTTGCTGACACTATCAGCAGAGAGCCAAATGTTTTTCTACGTCTGGGATGTGGTGCAGCCTCAGTGAATAAATTATTGAGCCTTCCCTTGTTTTAACACTGTACCATCTGTTGTACTAATACTGCGTGCAATAAATGTCGTTTTGTTGCGCTCTATGTTTCACTTCTTTATTTTTTAATTGCCAAAATGCGAGTAAATTTATAATTACAATGATAAATGCTAAAGCTTATCTTTTTAAATCTTTGAAAAGAATTGAGTGTGAATTACAATGCGAGAGAAAGTTAGAAAAGAACAATCATAATCGCAACTTATGACTCAAATGAATACTGAATAGGGTTGCCAAATTGTTAATAAATTTAATAACAAAAATAATAAAATAGTTTTAGAAAAATTACAATTTGGCTTTAACTCTACTTAATCTCCTCCAACACTTATCATATAGGTTGTGTATACATAGGATAACATTAGAAATGGTTTTAAGGCATATGGATTGAATATTTTTATAAATAACAACTTTTTCATACAAAAACTCAAAAATGGGCGTTAGATATGCTTAAGGCTGAGAAAACTTGAAGTTTCGAATTTTAGGTTTATATCTTTAAAACTTTTCGAGTTTTTTTCGAGCATTGCAAAATTCGTCTCGTCGAACTGATCAATAATATATATACTTTATGGGTTCTCCGATGCCTCCTTTAATGAGTTATAAACTTTCCAATAAACCGACAATACACTTCACACTATATGTGGCGGGTATAATGA
>JAEIFJ010001592.1:0-40000 GCA_018903435.1 Leucophenga varia
CTATTTTCAATGAGAAAGCAACAACAACATAGTAATATAAAAATGAAAAAAGAAAAGCGGAAAAAAAGAGCGTTGTTCCATTACCCGCCATGACGACCCATCAGCCCGCTTCACCGCTATAATTTGTATTATTTATTTAAGCCAACCGATGCGGAAAGCTAACTCATGAATTACAAATCATGACTTTTAAATTTTAATCATTTGTTGTTCTTCTTTTTTTTTGAAGACTTTACTTTTGGTAAACTTTGCGGGGAGGGCCTACATCATATATATATGTTGTCCACCGGCAAATTAAATCAGTAGTCCACTTCTTGACTTTTAAAATGAATGGTGTAGAGTCCTTATAGTTTTCTTAGGTTTCAGTGATAATTTTTGTGTAAGAAACAATGCTTGAGGGCAAACGAAACTCACTTTTGTTCCATTTTCGTCGAAATGCACGAAGATGTCTGCGTTTAGTGGCTATCAAATACTAACTGAGTAACTCGATTCCTCAACACTTTTCTAGTAGTTTTTTAATAGATGGTAATTGACAGAGGCAAAAGTTATAAAGTTATTAAATCGCACTCCAACTCAAAAGTCTCAACTTACGCCGGAGTAAGTTGCGGGTTCTTACATACTCTAAGTGTTTATAAACTCACCCATACACATGTTTATCTACTACATCCGTATTTATTTGGAGCCTATACATATATAAAATTTACAAACAAAATATTTGAAAGCGAATAACGCCAAAAATCAAGACAAATGAAAGTTGCGTATACTTTGCCAAAAAAAAAATGAAAAATCATTATTAACGCGGGACGTAAAGAGATTGAGCGGCAATGAAATGACCAAAAAATATAAAAGAGGAGTATGTTGAGGAAGATATTTTCAATGATGACGTACCATCCAACCAACAATAAAAATAACAACAACAAAAACAACAGCAATAATCAAAGCGGCTTCAAGCTTTCAATGTTTTTGAGGATAATCGAAACGGTTTTTGTGTTTTTGAAATATTAGACCAAAAGCAGACAGTTACACAGACGCAAGGCGCCAATTTATTGATTCTCTTGACTCCCTCCCCGATTTCAAACAACGACAACGACAACGCGACGACAACAAACGCGCAGTAACGCAACGCAAAGAAAAAAAGGAAAACGAAAAACAAACGAAAGGACAAAATCAACGATTCAATTCGTAAAAAGGATGCTGCGACAATAAACTTCAAAAAAAGAGCATCATGGTGCGCGTGCGGTTGTCTTCTTTTAAAAAACGTCAAAAAATATTGCAAAATGTTTTACGTTTTTAAGTTTTTATAATTTTATTAGAAATATTTTCTCTCAACCACAATTTTTTTTCCTTCTAATTTTGTTTCAAATAAACTAGCTTAAAAGTGGCGAGGGCAGCGTGTGGTCTAAACTCGAGGTACCTGTGGGTGAGTAATCTGAATATCGCAGTAGTAATAGCAGCAGAAATGAATCACAACAACAACAACAACAATCACAATCCAGTCATGCCGACATCTTGTGTCTTTTGAATTGGATCGTTTGAATCAGTGTACAATAGTGGCGAATATATAAGTGGGCGTATTTTACTACGTACAAATAAAATGAAACGTGTTAATAGTAGGTTATGTGTTTTTTGCTTAATACGTAACAATCTATAAAATTTATCTCACAACGGTCTATGTCACACTCGAGGGTGAGGCAAAGTGCAATGGTCCATGAGTGGCAAAAGTGAAACAGCGAATTATTCAGGTCATCAACAATATCTTTATTCGCGTACAAATGTCTTTGATAATACAGTCTATCGCGCAGGCATGCGTGTCCTATAGGCTTACGGTACGCATACCACCAAATTGCCCGAGCACATGTAAAGGACCTTATATTATATTGCCTATAACATTGCCTTAACCATTGATAAGCCATGGGGCCTTTGATGAAGTCTTTTCGGAAACCAATAACTGTGGTGCAAAACATTGGATTTAAATTATAATCCGGAATTTGCGGTGAGTTGTTTCTAATTGGTAAAGTTATTAATTTTTAATTTAAACTTTTATAATATTCACAAAAACAAAAATCCGACCTATGTGGACAGTAATCAGCCGAAAAAAACACTAATACTGTTTTATTTTTAGGAAAAAAAGGTTTCAGTCACGTACAAAGCAAAGAGAGCGAAAAGTTTTGTTATAGTCTGATACTAGGTACTGCAGAAGACTCAGTTCTTTTCTTTTTCTTTGTTTTTGCCCTAAAAGTGCTCATGAAGAGACTACAAAGCAGTTTAGAAATAGATTTTGGAAACAGTTTGAAAGAACAAATTTATTTTTAATCAGTTAGATTGAGACAGCAAACTCTCGACTACGACCAAACTTAGCCCCCAACCAATTCACCTTCTGGAGAATTTGCTTTATTTTTGTGGTTTTATATTTAATAAAACAGGCCGACGAGGTTTACAAGCGAAGTGTCAATAACTTAGGTTTTTTGATGTGTTGCATCCGAATTTGATTTCAGATTGTGATCACGACAGCTTTTCGAGATACTCTAATCTAAAAAAACCAATAAATATTTTTTAAATTCATTTTAGGGCTTGTAACATCATGAACATTTTTTTTTTTTTTTTTTGTCAAAATGATTTTTATTGTATCCCCAATTCAATCAATCAAAATACGGTGTGTACGACGTGCAGCCCTTCGCTGAGTTAACAGACGACTTCTCTGTGACAAAGATTTTTTTCAAGATTTTGTATTGGTTGGAGACTTTGAGATTTATTGTGAAAATGTAATTAAAAATGGAGTATTCCAAATCGTTTTCAGCTCGGATGAGCAACTCGTCTTTGAGGCAACACTTGAAGCGATCCATTTATTGTGATCTTCATAAGAAGTAATTCGATGCTCAAAAATGCTTGAGGTTATAGATCGATATTGGCAGTAATCACCAAGAGGTAAAGTCTGGAGAATAATGCGCCCGATCATATAATACGGTTTTAAAAACTCATAATGTATTACACACCACGCTCGACCCATTAAGGTTGTAGTTGACCGAGCTTGACGTACGCTTTTGTACCAGCCACACATAGTGTGAAGACTATTATCAGTTTGTCGGAAAGTTTGTAACGCATTGAAAGAGACGTCGTAGATAATAAAATATATATATTCTTGATCGAACTCGATGAGACAGCGAATCGATCTAGCCATGTCCGTCTGTCTGTCTGTCTGTCTGTCTGTCCGTCCTGTTTATTTCCTATGCATTTTTATGAGAAGATATGAAGATATTGAAACTGAAAATTGGAACTTAAGGTTTTGTCGACAACGAATACTTTGTATGTTAAAGCAATGTACCACGCCCATTTTTAGGTATAGCCCCATACAAACTTACAGCTTTTTTAAAATTTTTTATGAAAATACTTATTATTTATGAATGAAGATTACTTTAAATTGGCTGAAAACACTTCTAAGGTCATCTTATGTCAAAATCAGGTGCTACGCTACATTTCGGGTATAGCCCCCATACAAACTAACAATTTTTTCGTTTTTTTTTGTTTTGAAAGTAGTTACTATTTGTGAATGTATTTATGTACTACAAATTGGTTAAAAAACACTTCTTATGTCGTCAATATCAAAACAAGTTACTTACGCCATTTCTGGATATAGTCCCCATGCAAATATACCGCCCATTATTGTGTTTTGTAAGAAAATAGTTCTTATTTTTAATATATTCACTCCAATTTGGGTAAAATCACTTCTACTGTCATCCTATGTATATACTACCCATATGACAAGGATCGGTTCACTATAACATACAGACCCCATGCAAACACCTTCCATTTTTTATTTTTCAGAAAAGTATTGTTTATATCTTCATTTAAACCGAAAAATTTACATATGCTTTGAATTTGAGCTAACCACAGTTTTCCCCACCCAACCCCTTTGCGGAATATAATCTACGTTACTGAAGATCATTCTGTGAACTAACAAAAAGTTTTGTGTGGCGGGTATTTGAGCTTCGGTTCTGCCGAAGTTCACGTTTTTTCTTCTTGCATTCAGTTTTCATTGCCCGTCGCGATTCGATGCAAAAAGCCCTCCTTTACAGCCAATCAAGCTACGGTTCACAAGCAATAAATCACCTCTCAACATCTTTCGGCTTCAATTCAAACAGTATTCAATTTCCTTGCTTTTGGATTATTCCCAGAATTTTAAACACCAGGAAATGATTGCTTGTTCAATTCCCAAAGAATCTGCAAGTTCTTGTTCCGTTTGACATGGTTATTTATCAAGTAGTGCCTCTAACTCTTCATCTTCAAACTTTTTTCGTTTGATATACGTTTTTCTCTACTTGATCAGCTTGACGATCTTGTTATGTCCCCTGTCTGTCTGTTAATTTCTTAAAGTTTCATTTGCTCAGTTAAAGAGTCAGTTGATATTTTAAACTAAACCTTCTCTCGGCAAAGACTAAATCAAGTGTAAAATTAGAAAGTACCATACTTACTTTTAGGTATAGCCCCCTAAAAAATCTAGCGCCTATTTATGAAATTTTTCGAAAATATTTTAATTTGTGATTGTATTCACTCTAAATTGGATACAAATACTTCTTATGTGAACCTACATTATAGATGTGATTAAGGGTCGGTCCCACTAAAGCATATAGCCCTCATATAAGCTTTTCAGGTTAAACGTTTAAAACTCCGTCTTAATACAGCCCCAACATAGTGCGTCAACATGGAATATCACCTATATGCTCCTCTTCCTCATCTCCTTACGCATGTTGTTTTGTAGTTACAGTGGAACCAAATAATTGTTGTCAAAATTTACAGCTATCCAAAGTCTTAGCCATTTGCAAAATATGCATGACAAGGTCATGACTTCAGTTTTCAATGAAGTGCAAAATACATTTTGATTGATTAACTACCTAAAGAAACACACAGTCTGCTATTAAATTATGCAAACTTTTGCAAAGTTTGAGTAATTAAATTAAGAACAAATAAATTGATTAGTACACATATTGCAGCATACTCAGCTGCTTGGAATGCTCTCAATTAAAAAAAAAAAAAAAAAAGTCTTAGTCAGGTGCGCTCGACTGCACCCTGTATACTTATTTTATGTACCTTAAGTTAAGACCTATCTTAGTTGTATGCCATATTGTATTGGATTTTCTTATAAAAAACTGAAAAATTGAGTAAGCTACTTTGGTTGTACCCATATTGAAATACTTCATTGGAACTATCATAGACATAATAAATACTAAGTTTAGACTCTTTACAAAAGACAAAAAACCTAAAATTTTGGGTTTGGACTTAAGTCAAAAACGTACAGCGTGCGTTTATGCGAGAATCTATTAAAAATTGGTTTAAAAAAAAAAAACAAAACTTCGATGGAACCGAAGCTTAAATACCCGTCACACGAATTTTTAAATAGTTATTGTGTTATTATCAGTGGCATAGATAAAGCTTCGAGATGGGATGGGATAGGAGGGGGTCAATGGGTCAACCCTAAGATATTCAGAAAAAACTCGAAAATAATCGATAAGTTTGGTGTGGGACCTATACCTAGAAATGGGCGTGACACCTTGGTTATGATATTGGATGATATTAGAAGTGTTTTTACTCAATTTGGAGTCAATACACTCAGTCACAGTCAATAACCATTTTCATTCGAAAATTCGAAAATGGGTGGTAATTTTGTATGGGGGTTATATTTAAAAATGGACGTGGTACATTTGTTTTGACATTGGATGACATTGGAAGTGTTTTGACCCAATTTGGAGTGAATATATACGTAAATAATACATATTTCCATATAAAATTTAAAATGGGCGGTCAGTTTGCTTGGGGGCTGTACCTAAATATGGGCGTGGCACTTTCATATTCAAACTTGACCTGGTCGTTACCGAGAAAAGCTTAAGTTTTAAATTTCAGCTAAGTATCTTCAGTAGTTTCCGAGTAAATCGCGTTGAAATAAACAGACAGACAGACGGATCGACTCACCTCATCGAGCTGATCAAGAATATATATACTTTATGGGTCTACAACGTCTCCTGCGTCGTACAAACTTTCCGACAACACTGAATACCCTTTACACTATGTGTTACGGGTATAAAAACGTAACATACTCTGCTGTCAATTGTATGTATGCGATTTTCGAATAGTTACTCATCTTAAAGTCCCGAAGAGCCAAGTTAGTTTTTTTAACAATACAAAATGAATTTAGTCTCTAAAGTTTGAAAATAACAATTTTGAATAGGTTTAAGTGTTAAATACTGTATTAAACTCACAAAAAGCTTCTAATTTTCCAACTTTTTCTTATTCTAATAATAAATCTCTCTTTTCAGCTTGCTGTAAATGATGAAAATATCAAATACCTCTGCCACTGGCCGCATATCTGGTCCAATAATGTCTAGTCTTACGGTGCCGCATCCGGTTTTACACCATTGCAGGATATACCTTTCACCGTCGAAATTGATAATCAATCACCACATTACGATATTATCAGCATTGAAGTTTCCATAAAGCAACATTTTGTTTTTCTTTCACGTAAACCGACCAAACGAAATTTCTATTCGAAAACGCTAAACAAAGAATGCATCACCGAACGCACGCTGCGACTCTCGAAGCGACTCTATCAATCAACAATTTGTGTACCATGGATACGCCACGTTCAACGCTTAATCCCAACTATATTGTATTCTTGCACTATACGCTGCATATGCGTTTGAAAACGGGTTATTTTCACTATGATACGGATCTGTCGGTGCCCATAGTGATAGGAACAACGCCGCTGCATTTGTGATACTGTGCGCAGCAGTGAGCCACAAAGAAGACTTAATGGCAACAACAACAACAACAGCAGCGACGAATAGGCGTCGTCGCTACATTGAACGTGTAAGACCACGTGAATCCGAGACAGATGATGATGGTGCAGATCAGAAGGTGCGCGCGCGGGCGGTGCGCGTATAATTGTTTGAGGATGATGAGCCACCGTCGTATGATAGTTGTTGTAAGTTTCATATAATTATTTTTTGTTTATTTGAATTTGCTCTAATTTGTTTATTCCAAATAGTACCGCCCTCATTCAGTTATGCTACACTGGGCAGTCTGCAGACTTTAGAGAGCCAATCGACAGCGCATATACAAATACAGCCACAACGCCACATTAATTTACCACATTTTCCTGGTTTTAGTACACGTCTCAATATTGCACAAGCAGATTCTGCTCTAGATTTACGCATGTATCGTTCATATGGTTCACTTAATACAGATCATACGGGTCGTAGTCTTGATACATTTGGTTCTATGTGTGGCATACTAACCGAACATGTTGATGATAATGATGAGTATGTCGAAGAGACTGAGTTAAATATGTCTGCACCTGTTGCACAGAGTGAAGTTGAGCCAGAAGATAATATTTGAGCTAAAATTTAAAACAAAAAACAATTTTGAAAATTTTCTTATTAGTCTGTAACTTAAACTGCCTTGAGTCAAATTTATGCCTAAATGTATACGTATTATATGTATAATTCTATCCATCCTATGTCACTACCGTCTATATTTCACAAGTAGCCTTGTAATATATTAAACATAAATATAATGTTACATATATATAAATATTGTACTATATTATTTAAGTAGTATATTCAAACACACAAATATTGATGTAATCTAACATTTAAAGTACTTTGGACAATAAATTGTTCCTATTTTCAATAAGTTTTTTGATATTATTTTAAATTTAAAGTCGACTTTTAGGCGTTATGATTTTTTTTAATTTTTTATTTTGATTGTAAAAAGCAGTCAGCTACGAAACTTTCGCTATTTTATGCACAAGATAAAGCTTGAAGCTTTAAATATTTTATTTATACATGTTAACAGCTGAAACAATAGATCTTGTAAAGAACAACTGATCATGCTAATGATATGGGCTTCCGATAAAATTACTTCAATATTTTTTATACCCGCCATACATAGTGTGAGGGGAATTTTCATTATTACACTATAAAGTATATATATTCTTGATCAGCACGACGAGACGAGTCGATCTATCTATCGTATGTCCGCCAGTCTGTCTGTTTGTCTGTCCGTCTTCCCGTCTGTACTAATGCGATTCATTCGCTTAGTTTTAAAGATATTGACATAAAACTCGAAACTTAAGCTTTTCTCAGTCCTCACCAGTCCTCAGTTAAAATCACAGTGCCACGCTTGTTTTTAGGTAAAGCCCCAATACAAACTTACCACCCATAATCGAATTTTTGTATTAAAATAGATATTGTTTTTGAATGTATTCACTTCTTATGTCATCCAATGTCGAAACCAAAGTGCCACGATTATTTTTTTGTATAGCCCCCTACAAACTTACTGCCCATCTTTGAATTTTTGTATAAAAATAGGTATTATTTATAAATGTGTTCACTTGAAATTGGGTAAAAACACGTCAAATGCACATCTATGAACACACCACCGATATGTAATGGATCGGGCCATGATAACGTATAGCCCTATACAACACTACCTCTCATTGTCTGATATTTTAAAATTTTTAGAGCTGGAGGAGAGCTGGACAGTTTTATGATACTGTTTTTTTCGAATATAAAGACATGTTCCCATAATCGCTTTTGAGTTTTTAGTACGGTTTCATATTTTTGTAAAAACATTTTTGCACATCGAATCCAGCAATATGGGATACCAATCTTGAGGATGCTTCTTAGATCTGATCTTAAAACGCAGTTGCGTTGCTGGAGCCTCTGTATTCATCCAACATGGGTGACCAGCCCAGAACAGTCTTTTGTATTGAATGTTCGTGACTATGTCGAAACGAATGTCATTTCCCACTCTAACTGGACCACCAAAGATTCTTCGAAGTAAATTCCTCTGTCATGATTCTGTCATGACCCATGCTTCTGAGCTATACATCAGGACAGGCATTATCAGCGTCTTGTAGAGTTTGTTTTTTGTTTCTTTGGACAGAACTCTACTTCGCATTTGCTTACCGAGATCAAAATATACGGTTAACAAAATGAACTTCATTTAATTTCTCTTATTTGTTTTTTAGTTTTTTTTTATATTTGTCAGGTTAATGCAAGTTTTCTACACCCTCAGCCTAAATGCCTTCAAAATCTGTCTTCATTCCCATTTTTTCGTGGATACCAAGTACTTCGTCTTGCTCTGGTTCACCGTTAGTTCCATTGGGCGGTTTTTTTCCCCCATTTAATTTTTTAAATTTTTTAAAAAAGAATTTATATTTTTTCTTCCAAAAAAAAAAAAAAAGATTATAAGTAATGTATTTATATAAAAAAAAAAGGAAGAAAAGTCCTCCCTAGAAATATATATTTTTAATCAGTATATGAATGGAGTGTTTCTTTGTGTCTCTCTCTCTCTCTCTCTCTTTGTCTGTTCTCCTTCTTCCGCTTTTTCGTTGAACTTAAAACGTATTTAAAAAGTATAAGTTTAAAATTTTAAAAAAAAAAACTTTAAGCTCTAAGTGGTTTAACTTTTTACTCTTTTCTCTTTTGAGTTCCCAAATAACCTCCCCAAAAATTAAATTTTTTTATCCTAAAATTTTTTTTTATAAAAAAATAAAAATTATATTATTATAGTCAATAAAAAAAAAAAAAAAAAAAAAACAAAAAATTTTAAAAATTTTAAAAAAAAAACTAACAAAAAACCCAAAAAAATAAAAAAAATTAAAAAAAAAAAATTAAAAAAATAAAAAAAAAAAAAAAATATTATAAAAAATAAAAATAAAAAAAAAAAAAAAAAAAAGGGAAAAAAAAAATATTAAGAAAAAAAAAAAAAAAAAAATTAAATTTTAAAAAAAAAAAAAAAAAAAAAATTAATATATAAAAAAAAATAAAAAAAAAAAAAATAGATAGAGAGGTTTTAATATCTTTTTTTTTTTTTTTTTAAAAAATAAAAAAAAAATTTTAAATTTTTTTTTATTTTTTTTTTTTTTTAAATTAAAAAAAAAAATAAAAAAAAAATTTTTAAAAAATTTTAAAAATAATAAATTTTTGTGCACGTTTCATTTTGCATTATTGCAACCAATTAAACTTTGAATCTCTCAATTTTTGTAAAGAACATAACTTTTTTTTGGTTTTTGAAATACAAAGTGGTCCATTCGCCACAATCACTCTAATCACTGATCTTTTCTAGCTCAACAATCAGTGTTTAACTTTCTATGCGCCGAATTTTACCATAAATTTTTGAATATGATTACGTTCAATGTAATGGACGAATATGGAAGAGTTTTGTTAATCATCATAATTTTCTTCTATGTGTAATCCAATTTTCGGTCTATAAATTATGCATTTTGATATTACTGTCAATCAATTGACAATGACGTGCGTCCTAAATTATGCTTGAAAAATGTTTTTTTTATAATTAATTAATCACTCGTTTATGACTTCTGCATAATTTGCCAAAAGCATCATATTTATATAATCGTTAAACTATTAATGTGATAAGAATAAAATATATTATATCATACAGTAGCGGTTCGTAAGTGCAACATGCATGGGCACAGGGCGCTAAATTTTTGGGAGCGTTAAATATTTTTATGGTATTTAGATATATTTAATAAAAAGTATTTTCCAAAACATTACAAAAAAAAAATTATTGAAAACGCGAAGACCCCGCTCATAACTATCTATTTACTATTTATATTTACGCACCAACAATAATACGATAAGATATTATATAGGAATGCATAGAGCTGATAATGCTGATAAGAACTGCTCGAGTTCTGTGAGCGACATCGTCGACGCTTTTGGATTAAAAACAACCAAATTGAATGGCAGTAACCAGTTGTATATAAGAAGTGAAAGTGTTTAGAACCAAAAAAAATTTCAAATTGAAACGCTAAAAAATAATGCCACTACACTGTGACATACAACTAAATAATGCACGGGGATTTTACTATGCTGGCGAAAATATCTCTGGACGCATAATACTGAATTTACAAGAACGCGAACTTATAAAAGGTTAGCTGGCATGATTCATTATTCGTGATAATTAAATTAATAAATATTTATTATCATATAAAGCTACTTAAGTTTTTATTGATATGACTCATAAACGATATTTGTTTTCCAGCGCTCGGTTTGGAGATATCGGGCTATGCAGCAACTGCATGGATAAAGCAAACAAATAAACCGAAACCGAAACAGAAACCAAAACCAACGAAATGTTTTGAGAATCGTATGGATTATTTATCAACAATAAACTATTTTATTGGTTCAGAGGCAGCACATGCAAAGCTTGTGGATAGTGGACGCTATGAATATAATTTCAGTGTACATTTACCGAATCAATGTCCCAGCTCGTTTGAAAGTGAATACGGACACATACGTTATACGTTAAAAGTTTTTGTCGATAATGCCGGTGAACAGCGTCACATTGCATGCTCACGCACGCTGCAAGTTGAACGCGTGCGTGATTTACGTGAACAAGCGGCAGTGTTGTCTGCAGCACGTGATGTAAGCGGACTGGAGCAAACATCACGTCTAAAATTCTGGCAACGTCCTCTGCAATTAGAAGTGAATATACCAAAAGAGGGTTATGTACCCGGCGAGAGTATTGCGGTGCATGTGAAGGTGCTCAATGGGCAACATTTAAAGTTAACCGAATTGGTTTTATAAATTAAATATGTTAATAACACATTTGGGCGTGCATAATCAAAAGAAATTTGATACAAAAGTGGAACGTCGTAATCTAATGACCAATGTACATAAACTTGGCACCGAATTTGGTGTTCAGGCAAAAGGTGCAGTATTACAGCATTTATATCAGCTACAGGTTCCAGATACGCCACCAACGCTCAATTCGGGTGATTGTCAATGTTTGCAATTGGAATACGAATTGGAAGTTATGGTGCATACGGTACAAGCAAAACGTAGTCTGCGCACTCAAATGCCTATTACCATAGGCAGCATTTCGCTGGACAGCCGTGAGAAGCAGCATTTACAGCTAGAGCAGCTGGAACCGAGTACAAGCAGAAATGTGACAACTTTAATTGCTACACGTTCGCTAGAAGATCTTACAGCCAGCGCACCGGAACTGACGCCCACTGTGGAGCTTAGTACGCCAAATTTAAGCGTTTCCATGTGCTCATTAGGTATGTGTAAAGTGAGATTTTTTTTCGCTTTGGTCCTTAATCAAAGGTTTTTTACAAACATTTTTAGCTACCAATTTTCGAGAGGCTGAATTTATGAGTGCAACCAATCTGAATCGTCAGGAAAAGCATACATTGCCTGGTGAACAAGTCAATTTTCGTCCTCGTTATCTGTACTACGAAATTCCACAGGATGAAAATGAGAAGATGCTTTAAAATACAATTAGTTTTATTATTTAATATAAATTTTTTTTTGTAGTTGCTATTAGTGTCTAAGTTTCATTTTTAAATTCTGTCTATGAAATTTACGAGGGTTAACTTAAGTATTTTTTATGCGCCTATTAATACATACGAACACCAATCAATGATGTTGAAGATCCATAATTTTCGAACCAACTTTTTTTGGCATTTTTAGGCTTTTTCTTTTGTGCATTTTTCAACACCGTAGTACGGTCGTTTCGGCAGCTTTTTTTATAAATTTGTATCTCATTATACCCGTTACACATAGTGTAAAAGGGTATAATCAGTTTGTCAGAAAGTTTGTAACGCACTAAAGGAGACGTCGTAGACCCCGTCTGTCCGTCTGTCTGTCCGTTTGTTTATTTCAACGCGATTTACTCGGAGCCTACTGAAGATACTTAGCTGAAATTTGAAATTTAAGCTTTTCTCGGCAACGACCAGGTCAAGTTTGAATATGAAAGTGTCACACCCATTTTTAGGTATAGCAGCCATGCAAACTGACCCCAAATTTTAAATTTTTATATGAAAACTGGTATTATTTATGAATATATTCACTCCAAATTGGATAAAAATACTTCCAATGTCATCTAGTGTTAAAACAAATGTGCCATGCCCATTTCTAAATATATCACACATACAAACTTACCGCCCATTTTCGAATTTTTGTATGGAAATGGTTGTTATTTAGGAACGTATTGACTCCAAATTGAGCAAAAACACTTTTAATATTATCCAATACCGCAACCAAGAGGCCACGCCCATTTTTAGGCATAGGATCCCATACAAACTTATCGATTAGTTTCGAGTTCTTTCTGAATATCTGTATATCTGGTACCAATAATGTGTCTAAACTTGAGTTGACCCATTGACCCCCTCCCATCCCATCTCGAAGTTTTATCTAAGTCACTGATGATGACACATTAATTATTTAACAGTACGTGTGACGGGTATTTAAGCTTCGGTTTCACCGAATTTTAACGCTTTTCCTTGTTTTGGTGTCATTTTTGTACATTTTCCTTTTTGTTTTTGTTTGCAGCTCAACCAAAATATGTTGGGGCTCGTATGAAAACATACAAAAAATCACTTAAAAGTACCTTTTTTTTGTTGATTGCAGTGAGACCAAAGTATGTTGGGGCTAGTATAAGAACATACAAAAAGCATAATATTTTTGTATTAGAAAAGTCGAAAATCGAATTCATGAATAAACCGAATGCAAACGAAACCGGTTTGGGACTCATCGGTTGAATGGTTGCAAAGTTCATAAGGGACATAGAAACATTATTACTTTTTTATGCATGAAGGTGAAAATTATTACTTTTTAAGATTAAAAGCTTAACAAATTTGTTAGAAATTCATTTTTCCAGTGAAAAATCCATGTATTCTCGTGTAGAGGAAGAAAATAGCAACGAAGTATATCTCATTCTCGATTTTTAGAAATTAATGAAAAAGGTCCTAAATATACGGATATTTAATAATATCTCCAAAACGATTAATAAATTTTTTTTTTTGGATAGTTTATTTTTAATAGCACATTTTGGAATGAAATGCGGTGTGTCAGATTTGACTTTTGAACTGTGATTCTTTGGGTAAATTTTTTTAGAATATTCAAAAGATTATTAAGGGCTATTTTGGATGAACATGACAACTTCATCCGTGCATATTACAGCGGAAATCCCGAAATTTGTACAAGAATATTGAAGTTATTTTTACAAATTTATGAAAAGTTACCATTAAAAATTGTGTTTTCAGTAAAATGCTTGGTGGTGTCATCTAATAGTAATTTGGGTTTGTAGCTACGTCGAAAGCTAACATCAAATTCAAGAAAGCCAATTCGAAAACTTATTTTTATTTCACTTTAAAGGTACAAAAATAATTCATTTTTAAATTCCGTGCAGCCTAAAATTTTTTTTCTTATTTTTTCAAGTGAGTCTCGGATGTGGTATATAAGATAATGTGCTATTTATCGGCGGTTGATCCATACAAAATGTAGCCAGATCTGTAAAAAAAAATAATAATAATAATTTTATAATTAATTATATTGTAAATATTTAGTACCTTTTACCGTTGTGTTCTCAAATTTCTCATTCCTTAACGGTGCACTACCAATAATTAATTTTCCACCAAAAATTCGACGTCCCACTCCAAGTTTGTTTAATAGTACAAATACGACAAAATATTCCACAAAAATGGGACAAGTTAAAAAATTGTGACGACGATAAATTGGATATTCACTACTTAGCGCAATACCCAGAGGTAAATTTAATGTGCCCGAATATCTTTTAATTTTATTCTTTAAACAATATTTTAGTTTTATAACATTTTCTGCTATAATCGAACAAGTTTTATATGTGGGTATTTTCATTAAACCGCGTTTATATGAAATAATGCCACTTTTTGTTGTCTGAATTATGCATATTTTTCAAATGTTGCCATAAAGGCAACAGCATACGTTCTACATTTAGTTGAAAATTTATATTTTGGCCGGGTACATATGCGGCATGATCGAGTTGACACTTGAAACAAGACGCAGCAACGTTTGACATTTGCCATGGTTTATCATATATAAAAGAATAACGCTGCAGATCCAGCGGTTTTATAATAGTTATAGGTGTTCGTATATCATCAGGCCGGAACCAATCGCCGATACCTACCAATAGATAATAGCTAAATTTTTGATATTTTGTAAAACAAGATGTATACGCATTCGGTGGTATTTGCAATGAAAATTTATATAATTTTTAAATTTCCATACACTTCGATCACGTGCGAGTTGTAGTAGCAGTCAGAATCACAACCAAAATATGTTTGGAATAGAAAGGCATATGCTAGAAATATTTTTTTTTATTGATTATAATATTAATAAATATCAATAAATATCTTACAATTTGTCTTAGAATTATATTTCGTATTATCACTAATAACTTCAATTGTGCCACGTATAAATTCACCAGCATAGTAAATTGCTTCAGTGCGTTCCAATTGAATTTTATATTCGTAAGTCATTTTTAAAATATTTTATTTATTTATATTTTATTTGAATCCAAGTATCTTGTTTACTTCAGTAATATGAAAATGTATCTGAATGTTTAGTTTATTTATGCGCATTATTATTTCAATCTGAAAGCTCTTAATACGCTGCAAAGCTTAATTTCTTGCTGCATTTGGCACGTAGCTATTGGTACGTAGCCATTGAGATACATTTAGTATACAAATAATGTCATTAAAACCTATCTGAAGCTATAACTAATACTTGATTTTTTTCCATTTCCTCAAAACCTTACATTCGGCAAATAAAAAAACTCTTTGAATTTCAATTTTTCACCAATTCTCACCTTTTTTTATTTCCTGTTTTAAGACTGCCAATTCAAACCTAGCCATTTCACTTCTAAACAGTGCAACCATACTTACAAATCGGTTTTTGGATTATGGAATATGTTACTTTAGAATTTTTATACCCGCCACACATAGTCCTAAGCAGTTCAAGTGATAAAATCAAAGTGAAACGCCCATTTTAAGGAACCCCCCATACAAACGTATTTTTTTCTGATTTTTTTGTATTAAAATTGCTATTATTTATGAATGTAGTCACTCCAAGCTGTGTAAAAATACTTTTAATGTCATCCAATGTCAAATCCATGCTGCCACGCCCATTTTTAGTTATATGTCCCATACAAACTTACCGCCCATTTTCGAATTTTTGTATAAAAATAGGTATTATTTATGAAACTATTTACTCAAATTTGGGTAAAAACACTTCTAATGGCATCCAGTATCAAAACCAAGGTGCCATGCCCATTTTTAGCTATAGCCCCCATATAAACTTATCAATTATTTTCGAACATTTGTATGAAAAAGTAATTATTTCAAATATATATGTTTACATGTATACTCGTATAAGCCACTGATGATCACACATAAACTATTCAAAGATTCGTGTGACGGGTATTTAAGCTTCGGTTCCACCGAAGTTAACGTTTTTCCTTGTTTTTTTTCCAAACTTTGAACATTTTGGGATTCACACCGATCTTTCTGACCATCCAGTTTCCACAGTATGCAGTAGGGTATAACGTAGTTGTACAAAATTTGGCATATTATAATTTTTAAATGTTTATAGTAAAGCTTTTAACGGAGCTTTTTATACCTGTCACTTAAATTGTTAAACAGGTATTATCAGTTTTTCGGAAAGTTTGTAACGTATTAAAGGAGGCATCTGAAACCCCATAAAATGTATATTATATATTTTGATGACCAGCTCGACGAGACGAATCGTTCTAGCCATGTCGTCTGTCTGTCCGTCGTGTTGTTATATGTTCTATAGCTACATATATATTGGCGATAGATATTTGCGGAACTATTCCGTTTTACAGTCACATCGAACTGATCAATAATGTCTTCTTTACAAGGAACACTACGGAGCCCGGACTCAACGATTTGAAAGAATTAAAACCGATGCGAAAAGAATTTATGGGAAAAATCATTTAGAGTAATAAATTTTGAGTTAGGTTAGGGTGATCCAAAAAAATATTTATTTTCGAAAACTTTTTTTTTTTTTTTTTTTTTTGAGATATGGATTTAAAAGTTTTAAAGTCTATTAACAGATTTTCTAAAACCCATTTATTATTCTTAGAATAACCGTCTTTTAATTCTCTGTACAGAGTTGAGTAGCTACATATAGTACATCAAAGCTAACCACTACAAGCGTGTTTCTACCTTTAAATTTGAGCCTTTGCACATAACAAAAAAATCAGGGCGGGTTTTGTTTAGTGTCGTACCACGGTTCGGATCGGTTCAAATGGTTATAAAATTTTGCCTACCGGGTAAGAGCACCTATTTTGCTGAACAGTAATTGGTAATACATATATTTTTGATTGCGTAAAAGTTCAGCAATCTCGAGTTGTGTTACTTACATCTTGTGGTAAAATTATCGCTTCCCTTTTATATGGTCCGGTTTTTTGGTTCAAAACCATTTTCTTTCGTGATAACTGATTTGGTTCATGGTTCGGACCAAACGAACGAAAATCCTGTGATTCCATTCAAAAACCGGTTCGGTTCAAAACAGTTTTGCAGCCCTGTTATAATTACATTTCAAATATTTATTGTATAAATTATTTTAAAAGAAACATCTTGTTTCTCTCGAATTCATGCGTCCGGGTTTGGTAGTTGTTTCTTTTCTTTACAATATACATTACGTAGCGGGGCAACCCTTTTAGCGCCATTTAAGTCCGTGTTCGGGAAATATTTTTTTAAATGCAGCTCTAAAAACTCCGAGTAAAAATAAAATAAATTGTTTTAAACAAATCTGCTCATTTAAAATAGGATCGGGTTGATTATGATACATTGGTAAAGTGGGCCGCTCTAATAGAAATTCTATTATATCTAAGTGCTTCTTATTCATTGTAAAAGTGGGTGGTTATACCCAAATGCATAAACGAGCAACTGTGGATAATTTAAAATGAATAATGTACTTTCAAATGATTTATTTAGCTAAAATGGTAGAGATATTTATTTTGTATAACAGCTAAATGTATTGGTTTATAGAAGATCCATAGTTCTATATGTTTACATAGACTGCTCTCAACCAACTAATTCGGTTCTTGCGGTGTTGCGCTACTGTGTGGTCCAGTTGTAACAGCTGGTGTAGCAATTTGTGAATGTGGTAGTAGGTCTCTTGATGCTCTTCGTAATGACGTATCTGATGGTGCAGTTGGCATGGAAAAATTTGTATACATTGGATATTTTGGTATAAAATTATCATTGCGATTATGTACGCCTTTATCGGTGTCGATGAACATGTTGCCATTGTTGTTGGCCTCTTGGAAAGAAGGTGCCGAAGCTGCAGAAAATGAATAATAAATCAATCAAAAAATACATTTTTAATTATATAATAATAACAGAGAGTCCTCGAAATACATATTTCATAGATTTTAAATACTAACCATATTCATCATAACTTGGTGGTAAACCAATGCCATTCCCTTGTGTTACTTGTGGCATCCAGCTTGCTAAACGACTTGGATCGCTTGCACTCTGTGCAAGTGGTATAGTGCCAATGGTAAGTGGTATCATAATCTTTGAGTCACGATGACAACCACTCGTCTTAATGACCATTAATAAATAATAGCGTACTGTTACAATGCCCTGATCCTGTGATGAAGGCGGTATTGGTGGTATATACATGGAACCGGTAAGTATGCGTTTCGACAGACGCAGTACACGTTCACCTTGTGTTCCTTTGGCGAGAGTATTTGAGTGTTCACGTATTTTATGACATGGCGATTGCGCTACAAAACGATAGATCTGCACTAAAGATAGCTCGATGCCATCTGTATCATGGCTCTGGGATTGATTATCAATTTCAAGTTGATAATTAACACTCTGACCTGGTGCATAGCCACTGAATGGTATGGTTAATGTAGAAAGTACTGGTCCAGAAGAACAGGGCCAACAGCAAAAGTATTTAATATCGTCTTCTTTAATTGGAAGCTAACAAAATGTTTTAAGAATAAAATTGAGTTTAGTATAAAACGCTATGAATACACACCATACACTGCGGATGTAGGTTGAGATTATAGGTGTGCAAAACGGTTAGCATTTGTGTAAATTCATTGTTGAAACGCCAGGAACGATCGAGCACCAGCGATAATTCGTACGATATCTTTCCATATTTCTCAACGCACGATGTTGGACATTGGGGCGGCAATGGAATGCAGAAGGTGT
Source organism: Leucophenga varia (assembly GCA_018903435.1). NCBI lineage: Eukaryota > Metazoa > Arthropoda > Insecta > Diptera > Drosophilidae > Leucophenga > Leucophenga varia. The sequence goes on from JAEIFJ010001592.1 coordinate 19,034, forward strand.
AAGTGTGTGTACCCGGCGGTAGATTACCACCGCCATATAATGTAGTACGCGTGTTTATATAGTTTTCTGTACCACTAAACAATCTGTTACCATTTGCAGTTCTACTATTTGATGAATCTGCTTGCACCTCTTCCCAGCGTACTTTGGCACGTCCCTCAAAGGATATATAAACCGCTAAAAAATTTAATAAGTAATTTTATTTTTACCAAAATAGTTAATTAAAACATTTTGAAGATTTATTGACGTGGTTAAGCTTTATTATTTTTTCATATTTATTTCAATCAAGTTTATAAAAGCTTCATGTGAATGGGAAAAACTGCTTTTCTCGTATTCTTAGAATTATTGTATGTAATATAATATAGAGAAATGAAACCGTTGTAATCGTTCTGGGAAATTCCTTCTGTCAGTTTATCTATATATAATTTTTATAATTTTTTTTTTTTCAAGTTTCTTACCATTAACCAATTTAACTGTGGTTGTTTGTAGTATTACACGTCCTTTTATTACCTCTCCACTATAATAAATCGGCTGTGGTCGGTCAAATTCAAAAATGCAATTCGAAGGCATTTTTATATAAGTATTTATCAAAAAAATATAATTATTTAAAAAATATTTTTTAATTATAACTTTTTTTATGAAATATTTTATTTTATATTTTTAAATTTAAATAAATTATTATATTTATTTTTTTTTAACTGCGTTTATAAAACTTCCGCTAAATGCGACCACTCCGCAATGTGTTTCAAGTGAGACTCAAAATGTAGATCAAATGCAATGCAAAGCTTAATGCAAGCTTTACAAAGCTATAAAAGCATTAGGTGCGTATTTCATAGAACACAAGTCTAGGGCTGGAAAATTATTGGTATAACGTTCTCGCATCGATAAAAAGCCACACGTCACATACAGTGTGAACGGGTATTATCAGTTTGTCCTAAAGTATGTAACGCATGGAAGGAACCATCGGAGACCCTATAATGTATGTATATTATAGATCAGCACAAAGGGACGAATTAATCTAGCTATGTCCGTCTATCTGTCTGTCTCTTGCGACTAGGTAGTTTGTATGTTAAAACCAAATTACCGTGCCCATTTTAAGGCATAGCCCCCATACAAGATTACCGACTTTACGAATGTATTCAGTCCAAATTTATTTATATTATATATAAATGTATTCACTTCAATTTGGATAAAAAACACATCTAATGCCTTTCTTTATGTACACCATTGAAAGGGTAAGGATCGGGCTACTAAAACATATATCCCCATACCCCATAAGCTCAAAATTTGATATCAATATTCTGTCTAAACTTGGATAGCATCAGACTAGAGATGGGCATGGAATAAAACTTTCTCGATCTCGTCCAATTCGAAGATATTGAAATTATTCCGCGGATCTTGAATTCCGGCCGAAACGTCATATATATATTCTCATATATATTCTTGATAAGCTTGATGAGGCGAGTCGATGTAGCAATGTCCGTCTGTCTGTAAGCGATTTACTCGGAGACTACTGGAGATACTTAGCTGAAATTTGGAACTTAAGCTTTTCTCGGCAACAACCAGGTCAAGTTTTTAGATATAGCACCCATAAAAACTTACCGCCGACTTTCTAATTTGTCTGTGAAACTAGTGATTATTTATGAATGTATTCACTCCAAATTGGGTCAAAACACTTCCAATGTCATCCAATGTCAAAACAAATGAACCACGCCCATTTTTATACATATACCCCATACAATTTTACCGCACATTATTAAATCTTTGTACGGAAATGTTTTTTTATTTACGAAAGTATTGACTCCGAATTGGGTAAAAATACTTCTTATATCATCCAATATCAAAACCAAGGTGCCCCGCCCATTCTTAGGCATAGGGCCCACACAAACTTATTGATTATTTTCGATTTTTTTTTTTCTGAATATCTGTATTTTTAGCTTAAAATTTGGTACAAATATTTTGGCTAAACTTGAGTTGACCACTAGTGATAACACATTAAATATTTTAAAAATTCGTGTAAACGGTATTTAAGCTTCGGTTCAACCGAAGTTAACGTTTTTCCTTGTTCTGTATGTAATAAGCCATTATTTACCCCCATTTTTAATATTTTCAAGAAAATTATTGTTATTTCCGTATTTTTAGGTAAAAATTTGATATCAATAATGGGTCTAAACTTAGATTCTATCAGACTAGAGATGGGTAAGGAATAGAAATTTTGTGCCGATCCCGCCGTCCGGACCACGCCCATTCTAAAGAGGTTTTATTATTAACACGGGGTTTGAAACCCGGCCCAATTTTTTACATATTTTTTATTATAATACTACTAAAAAAATTTCTTTCAAAAAAAATAAAATATATAAAAAAAAAAAATTAATTTAATTTTTTTTTTTTTTTAATTAAATTATCTTTACGTTTTTTTAGTTAAATGTAATGAGGTAGGGGGGGTTTAGTTTAGTTAAAAAAACCCCCAAATTTTTTATATATTTAAAAATTTTCCCCATTCCACCAAACCCAAAAAAATTTGGGGTCCTAGGGGATCCCCAGAAACTCCAAAAGCACCAGTTAACGTGGTTTTCCAGCGCCACCAAGATTTTCAATATATAATATATTTTTAAAATTTAAAGTTTAATAGAGTTTAAATAGAACAAGAAAAAAACGGTAATAGCGGAAGAAAAAAACCTTAAAACCAACCTTTAAAGATTTTAAGAATTTTTTTATGTGTTTTCATAAGTGTTCACCCTTTTTTACAATCAAAAATAAAAAAAAAATAATAAAAAAAAAAAAAAATATTTACAAATATATCTCGAAAATGGCAAAAAATTGGTATGGAGGTTATATTTAAAAGGGACGTAAAAAAAAGATAGGGGAGGTGATATTGGAAAAAATAAAGCTAAAAAACAAAAAATACTAAAAAATTTCAAATTAAAAATAAAAAATGGATGGGAGGGATAATTAGAATGGGGGGCGAACAAAAAACGTGGGACACGTAGATTTGGATATTGTTACACTTAAAAATGTTTAAAAAAAAATAGAGAATATATATTTATATATTAAATATTTTTTTAAAAAAATTTGGAAAAAAGAAAAGATTTTAAGAGGGGGGGGCTAAATAGAGGGAGGCATGGTGGTTTAAAATTAAAATTTAAAAAAAAAGAAACCAATTAAACCCAAATAAAACAAAAAATTAAAAAAAATTTAGAAAAAAAAAAAAAAAAAAGAGAGATAAACTTAAATTGGGACTGGGGCTAAACAAAAAATAAAAGTGGCACTCTCAAAATCTAAATTAATATAGTCGAAAAAAAAATAATTTTAAATCTTTAACTTAACACATATTTAAATTTTTAACAAAAAAAAAAACAAAAAAAAAAAAAACAAAAAACCAAACGGCCCAACCAGCTTAATTTAATCTTATCGCCGTGGTGAAAAAGAATTTTACTTTTTTAAGTGTTACAAAGCTTCTTTCAAACCGTAAAAAAGTTTCAAAAAAACGAATATACCCTTCATTGTGTGTGGCGCGTTTAAAAATAGTAATATACAGTAGGTATACATCTATTTTTAAAACGTGTTTTACCAGATATTTAGTGTTTATTGTTGAAATATATTTAATCAATATTTCTGCATTTAACTGAATGCAACTGCAATTTATATAAACTCTGGTGCCCTTATCTAGCATATTAGTCATGCACGATCTTGAACTACCGGTTTTTAATTACACTATAGATAAATTATGTACGATAAGAAGCAAAAAGAACTCAGAACAGAAAGGGGGAATATAAATTGCTTGTTTGGGATTTACAATAAAATGCCAATGAAAGTAATAAATACATATAGTATCATTCAAAACAAGTTATTTACTTTAAAATGCTATAAATATTTTATTAAATTGAACAATTAGGCACTGACAGTGAGTATATTTATTATAGTTAAGTATATAAGCTTGGCTCTTCGCATAGATTCATAACATTGAGGTAAAATAGGTTTAAAATTATTAAGTAATAAAATGCATTTCAAAAAATTAAACCGTTTTGAAAATATTGTAAATAAAGTTAAGACCAGTGCTTGTCTGTCCACCCATAATTCGATCGTGGTGGTATTACTGTACTATTTGGTTCAGTTGGATATGGCAATGCTGATGATGATGATGCAGTTGGATAGGGTAATGGTGCAGTTGGCTCTGTAAGTAGCGGCGTATCGGGTGTATCTGGTGGTGCAGTAGGCACAGCAAAATTTGTATACATCGGATATTTTGGTATAAAATCATCATTGCGATTATGTTCGCCTTTATCGGTGTCGATGAATTTGTCGCCAATGGTAGTGGCTTCCTCGAAAGAAGGTGGTTCTGCAGAAAAAAAAAGAAAAGTGTTAAATGAATAAAATAAAAAAAATATTAAATTAATTTTTAGATGCTCACTATATTTATCATAGCTCGGTGGTGGATCATTGCCATCCACTTGTGGTGTATCCGGCGTTTGTGGTATCCATGTCGCGACATGACTCGGATCGCGTGCACTCTGCGCAAGCGGTATGGTGCCAATAGTAAGCGGTATGATAATCTCTGAATCCGTATGACAATCACCCGTCTTAATGGCCATTAATAAATGATAACGCACTGTTACAATGCCCTGATCCTGTGATGAAGGCGGTATTGGTGGTATATTCATGGAACCGGTTAGTATACGTTTCGACAGACGCAACACACGTTCAACTTGTGCTGCCGTAGCCAGCGTATTGGCATGCTCACGCGTTTTATGATGTGGTGAGTGTGCTACAAAACGATAAGTTTGCACTAGCGATAACTCGATGCCATCCAGATCATTGCCTGTCGCTTGATTGTCAATTTCAAGTTGATAATTAACACTCTGACCAGGTGCATAGCCACTATATGGTAGCGTTAATGTGGAAATAACTGGTCCCGACGAGCAGGGCCAACAGCAAAAGTGTTTAATATCATCCTCTTTAATTGAAAGCTATCAAAATAAAATTGATTTTAGTTTAAGTTGACATAAGAGTAAGTAAAAACAAATACAGACCATGCATTCCGGATGTAGGTTGAGATTATAAGTGCGCAAAACGGTTAGCATTTGTGTAAATTCATTGTTGAAACGCCATGAACGATCGAGCACCAGCGATAATTCGTACGATATCTTTCCATATTTCTCAACGCACGATGTTGGACATTGTGGCGGCAATGGAATGCAGAAGGTATAGGTATGTGTACCCGGCGGTAGTTCGCCCTCGCCGTATACTGTGGTGCGTGTGTTCAGATAGTTCTCTGTTGCACGAAAATGTTCGGTATAATGAGTCGTTTTACCATTTGATGTGCGTGTTTTTCGCTCTTCCCAACGTACTTTGGCTACAGCTTCAAAGCCAATGTAAACCTCTGAAAAAATATAGTATAAAAAAAAATGGGTTTACTTTAGTTTTAAATGGAATAATATGACTGAATCGTTTCGTTTTTTAATGGTGCATAATATTTTTGTTAAATAAAATACTTAGTTTATATATTATATAAAACTGCATATTGAATATCTTGAGAGGTTGTATTATGCCATTTATTTGGCATGTCAAAGTCATTTGGTCTATTTTCGACCAATTTTATGTTTTGTGTTGAGGTTCATTTGTTGCTAAACACCTATTTGATGCGCTTTATGGACCGCTCAACGTCTAAAATCAGAACGATGATCATTTTTCAAAGCCTATTTTTTTTTGCTTAATATGAGAAAAACGAGAATAAGCTAAATTTGGTCCAACAATGCCGCTCACATTATACCCAAATCTAAATTAAAGATACTCTTTCTCTAAAAAACACAGAATATATTTTAATTCAAAGTTGTATACCATTAAAAATAAAAACGCTTTATATAATGTACTAAGATTTTGCTCAGTGCATATTCCTGTTGTTGTTCTGGTTGGGCATGTTTCTAAAAATCGAAACGTAAAAAAAAAATTCACAAAGAATGTAGATATATACAAAATTTGGGGTAAAAATACATACATAAATACATACATACATACATACATATGTAGATTGAGAACATATATATACTATACATGGTGCTTTTTCAGCGAGTTATCAGTTTTGTATTTAGAATAAATATCATACCAAGCAATAGTATTAAGCAAGGCCTGGCGAAAAAAAAAAATGAAGCCCCAGCGTGGTTTTCGTTTTTAAAGCTTAATTTTTATACCCGCCACACATAGTGTGAAGGGTATATTCAGTTTGTCGGAAAGTTTGTAACGCATTGAAGGAGACGTCGTAGACCCCATAAAGTATATATATTCTTGATCAGCTTGATGAGACGAATCGATTTAGCCATGTCCGTCTGTCTGTCCGTCTGTCTGTCTGTCTGTTTACTTCTACGCATTTTTTTTGATGAAGATACAAAGATATTACGCCGAAATTTGGAACTTAAGCTTTTCTCGGCAACGACTACTTTGTATGTTAAAACCAAGTTGCCACGCCCATTTTTAGGTGTAGCCCCCATACAAACTTACCAAAAATTTTCAAATTTTTGTATTAAAATAGGTATTGTTTATGCATGTATTCACTCAAAATTGGGTAAAAACTCTTCTTATGTCATCCAAAGTCGAATCCAAGGTGCCACGCCCATTCCTAGGTATAGCCCCCATACAAATTTACCGCACATTTTCGAATTTTTGTATGAAATTAGGTATTATTTATGAATATATTCACTCAAAATTGAATAAAAACACTTCTAACGAAATCCAATATAAAAAACAAAGTACCACGCCCATTTTTAGGTGTAGCCCCCATACAAATTTAACGCCCATTTTCGAATTTTTGAATAAAAATTGGTATTATTTATGAATTTATTTACTCCAAATTGGGTAAAAACACTTCTTATATCATCCAATTCCAAAACCAAGATGCCACTCCCATTTTTATGTATAACCCTAATACAAACTGACCGATTTTTTTTTGCACTTTTTATGAAAAATTAATTTTTTTCGTCTATATATTGTATTTATAAATGTATATAAGCCACTGATGATCCCACATAAACTATTCAAAGATTCGAAGATTCGTGTGGCGGGTATTTATGCTTCGGTTCCACCGAAGTAAACGTTTTTCCTTGTTCTATTCTTATTTTTGGAGGCTTTTCAGTTTGGGTATTACTTTTTTGTTAAAAAGTTTATAACGCATTAGAGGGGGAGACATTAGAGACTCTATAAAATTTGAAATTGATTTCTATGTAGAAAAAAATTGATAAGAACAAAAAATTTTATGTTTTCTGTATAAAGGTACCAATAGGTTTTTAAGTAAAATAACAGTGGAACACGTGTACAAGCGTCCGATACTCATGAAAAGTGAGATTTGGCCTAGAAACTAAGCTGACATTAAGCAGATGACGTCATTCCGACATATCCGACATAGCTGTTAAGTGAGTGGCACACCTAGTGGATCATATACTCGAAAGGTAAAGGGTATATTAAGTGATAAAATAACCAAATTTAAAACATAGAACTAGTAGAACTTTCCGGATGGTACTAACATCAAACATTTTCTAAACCCCATTTTATTTTTAGCACCCACACAAGCATATACAAAATGTTAAGAGTTTCGTACAAAAGTTTTTTTTACTCAATCTAGACACACTAAATTCGGTATGAATTACACCTATGATAATCTAAAAAAACCTGTAATTTTTTTTTATTTTTTATTTGCGGCAATGTCAGAGTTACATCAAAATTCCACCCACTTATTTTAAAGTTGTTTCCTCATTTTTTCTCGGAATTGATCAAATGTTTGGATGTTAATTAATGTTTAAATACCGGGTACTCTTCTTTCATTTATTAAAAGAAAAATCACTACATAGTATAAAACAAAGTCGCTTTCTGTCCCTATATTCCAATGTATGCTTAAATCTTTAAAGCTACCCAACCGATTTTGATGCGGGTTTTTTAATAGATAGAGTGATTCAAGAGGAAGGTTTATATAAGGGGATTTTCCGAATTTTAGTCTGGGAGCCATAGGTAGACCCAAAATTCATTTTCATAGAATTTTTTTTTTTTTTTTTGATTCCAGGTGAGCACTAAGTGACGTAGAGACTTGAAACTGTACGCATTTAAATGATGGTTAGAAAATATTTGAGGCGTTTTCAAGGGATTTTCGAAATTTGAAATTAGGACCTATAGGTGGACCCAAATTAAATTTTTCCACCAATTTTTTTTTTTAGATTTCAGATGAGCACTTTGACGGGATTTTGGACAATTTTATCCCGGGGCTTAATGGGGGTCTTGAAACCGGTAAAACCATATCTTTACATTGAATAGACATAGAATCTTGAAACTGGGAGTGTTTGAAAGATGGTTAAGTTAGGCATGTTCAGGGGATTTCGGAAATTTGGAACTGGGACCCATTGGTAGACCCAAAATGGATTTTTTTACCAATGTTTTTTCACTTTTTTTTTTAGATTTTAGGTGAGCGCTAAGACGAAATTTTGGAAAAGTTATACCCCTTGCCAAATGGAAGCCTTGAAAAAGAAAAGTCATATTTCTGGATTAAATAGACGTAGTGACTAGTTGAAAAAATTTCAGAAATCTGGACCCCAAATAGACTTTATATAAAGCTCACAAAAACATAAATAAACGCGAGCAAAGCCGCGGGTACGTGCTAGTATTTAATAAAGTGTAGACATAGAGTATTACGTACTCGAGCATTCTGGATGACAGCTTTTTTGAACATTAGAATTTTTTCTTTAGCATCGCAGACAACAAATTTGAGAGAGTAAATACTGCATACCAAAGTATATAGATTATACATACAATATATTTGTTTATGTATTTAAGTTAATTATAAAAATTCGTAATAAGTGACAATGTCAACAAAAATATTTTACGGAATCTAAAATCGACGCAAGCACGCTAAAGTGGATTTGATATCTACGATATTTTTTTCTAAATTTGCTAACTACAAAAAAATGTATGTATCTATTTTTATATATATGTGTAAGTTTAAATTTTAAATAATTTAATGCACAATTTCATTATTTATTTATTTGTTAATTTTACTTTCTTACCATTAACCGATTTGGCAGAGGTTGTTTGTAGTGTTACACGTCCATTGATTGTTTCTCCACTATAATATACCGGTTGAGGACGATCGAATTCAAAAACACAAGTCGAAGGCATTGCAAAATATTTGTAAATTTCGTATATATATATTTTTTATTATTATAAATTATTTTTTATCACTTTCCCTATTGGCACATATTGACAAAAACAAAAATAAATGTCACTTTCTATTCTATTCCATTCTAATCTTCTTTTTTTAAGTACATAAATGCTAGTTTGCCGCCGTAGGCGTCCACTTGCCGGCCCGTTCACAATGAGAATAAAAATAGCAAATTCAATTCAAAGCATAAAAGAAAATAAAGAGTTTAGGCCTCTTGTGGCGCGAGGAGCCCCGCAAAAAAAGGGCACCACCCTTTGAACGCTGGGAGAGTCATTTATCGTTCTGCTCTCTCTATTGTTATATATCTCTCTCTATCTATATCGCTGTATCTCCCAATTAATTTTTTATTTCTTGTATTATGTTGCCAGACTTGTTTATATTAAATAAATCATATCAATGTACAGTTTGTCAGAAAATTTTTTTACGAATGAAAATACGACAAGAAAAATACTGTAGACGACTACGAAATACCCTACGAAGTACCCTTTTTATACACTAGAGTAAATAGTTTGGAATAAAATAAAATGATAAATAAATTAAAAATTTATTAAAAAAGACCCTTTTAATACAATAATAAAAAATAATAAAAATAATAAAAATAATAAAAATAATAAAAATAATAAAAATAATAAAAATAATAAAAATAATAAAAATAATAAAAATAATAAAAATAATAAAAATAATAAAAATAATAAAAATAATAAAAATAATAAAAATAATAAAAATAATAAAAATAATAAAAATAATAAAAATAATAAAAATAATAAAAATAATAAAAATAATAAAAATAATAAAAAATAATAAAAATAATAAAAATAATAAAAATAATAAAAATAATAAAAATAATAAAAATAATAAAAATAATAAAAATAATAAAAATAATAAAAATAATAAAATAATAAAATAATAAAAATAATAAAATAATAAAAATAATAAAATAATAAAAATAATAATAATAATAAAAATAATAAACATTTTTTTTTTTTAAATAATAAAAATAATAAAAATAAGTAATAAATAATAACAATAATAAAATAATAAAATAATAAAAATAATAAAAATAATAAAAATAATAAAAATAATAAAAATAATAAAATAATAAAATAAAAATAATAATATAATAAAAGTTTTTTTTTTTTTTTTTTAATAATAATAAAAATAATAATATAATAAAAGTAATAATAAATTTGAATAATAAAAGTAATAATAATAATATTAATATATTAATAACAAGGTAAAACGTTATCTTCGGTGGAACCGAAGCTTAGATACCCGTCACACGAATATTTTAAGAGATACATACATATGTGTGATCATCAGTGCCTTGGAAAGAACATCGATATGGGATGGGTTGGAGTCAATGGTCTGATACAACTCAAGCTTAGACACAATATTGGTTTCAAATTTTAAGCTAAAAAAGTTAGATATTCCACAAATAATCGAAAATAAGTTTGTGTGGGGCCTATGTCTAAATATGGTCGTGGGACCCTCATTTTGATACTGGATTATTTTTGGAGTCAATACATATGTGGAGTCAATCCATTCCCATATAATAACCATTTCATACAAAAATTTGAAAATGTGCGGTAATTTTTTTGGTGGCTATACCTTAAAATGGGCAAGACACTAGTGTTTTAACATTGGATAACATAAGAAGAGTTTTTACCCAATTTGGAGTCAGTACATACCCAAATAATAACAATTGTGTTTTGTATGGGGGTTATACCTAAAAATGGGCATGATATTTTTTTTTTGAGATGGTCGTTCCCGAGAAGAAGATTAAATTACCCAATTTCAACTAAATACTCCAGTAGTCTCCAAAAGTTTAAATTGGAAATAATTTGTATGGGGGACAGACCTGAAAATGGGCGTGGGATATTTATTTTCGATCTTGACCTGGTCGTTCTCGAGAAAAGCTTAAGATAAATATAAATATTTGATAGACGAATTTAGGAGGGTTTCACGCAGTAGAAAACAGTTGCTGCAGTGTCTAGATCATAAAACAGTAAACCTAGTCTAAGAGTTTTTGATTGAATGGGATTAAAAATGTTGTATAGGTTTAACGAAGTTTTACTTTTTTTTTATATTTTTGTCTGAAAAAAAAGTTAACAATAACTTGAAAATCGTATTTAAAAATTTGTTAAATTGATTTTTGAGTTAAGTTGAATGGCATTTAATGTATATGTTGCTTCATTTTTAATTTTGTAAATATTAATATATTTTGGGACACCCTTTATTTTGGAAAATACTATTTTTTCAAACTTATGGATACTTTTTTTTTTAATAAATTTTCAGCTGTCTGCGCATCTTAAGAAAAAGCATTTAAGATTATCAAGCAACTTGACTCCGCTGCGGGTCTTACTCGTCGGGTCTTAGCTATTTATTTTATTTACGAATATAACAGCAAAAGCGAAACAAAAAAAAGAAAAACAAAAATATATAAAAAGATTTAAATTAAATAAAGCTATTTCTTGGAGCGAATAATGAGAGTGAGCAGAGCAGGCTGCATTCGGAAAAGGGGGCTGTTCATAAAGCACAGAAAAGCTTTTTTATTAAACTTGTTGCTATCGCTGCTGACGTTAATAATAAAGTTTTGCCGAATAGTGAGAGAGAGAGAGAGTAAATAAAATCAGTATCGATTGTAGCCCTGAAAAGTTTTTTTTTTTTGTAATTGTAAATGTATACAAGAATTTAAAATTAATTCAAAAGTTTCAAAAATTAAATTTAAAATTATTAGCTATGTAGCTAATAATTATATTAAAAATTATTGATTAAATTGGGATATAAATATGGGCTTTAGAAGGAATTTAATAATTTATTAATAATTAAATTAAAAAATAAACAATAAAAAAATAATTTAAAAAATATTCGCCTTTACTTCTAAGTAACGGTTTTTAAATTTTCATAATACATTTGTCAGTGTATCTTTGGGTTTTTGGGGAAACTCCGAATAGTAAGTGACTCTCATTTAAAAATAAATATAGTAGAAAGTATATTTTATTTATAAATTTTATTTATTTAATAAATTGTTTGTATGGCTACTGGTTTTTTTTTTTATTTTACAAACAAACATAAATACGGTTTGTGTCGATTAGATATCAGTTTGATTGATAAGATAAAAATTATCGACCAAGAGCATATAGTATATATTTAATTTCAACTCTACTTAGGCTTTCGTTCAGATTTGGACACGCGATTCAACGTAAGTAGCACCTTCTTCGACGCTACAATCTAAATCTGTCTGAGACTGTGCAAGTTTTTCTTTGTCTTTCTCCTGGTATTTCTCAGTAGTACGACGACGTCGGCGACGACGACGTTTCTGTGGCGGATTTGGTGGTGGACTCTGGAAAGTATCAACATCGAAGACCGGATAACGTGGAGCAAACTGTGATACTTCACTGACCGTATTCACATCGTTATCAGCAATATCCGTGGACATAAACATGGCCTGCTCGTAGGTGGGTGGTGCTGCATTAAAAAATATTTTTTTTTGATTTGAGTAATTTATTTATTTCATTAAACTTACGCAAATCATTGACTAGCTCGTCTAAAGTTTCAAACTCATCATCGGCATCCTCCGGTAATTCATAATCATCTAATTCCTCTTCGCTATAACCACCACCGTTCTGTGCCAATTCCATAGCACGCATTGAAGTTGTCGGCAGTTCATTTGGCATTGGCAGCGAACAACTTGTCGGGCCGACAGTGTTTGTAGCAGGCATTGCCATTGTTGCAAGCGGTACATTGCCAATGGTAATGGGTATCATAGCTCTTGGATTGGCCATTAGCCAATTCATAACAACCTCAACGTGTACCTCATACGAGACACGCACTACACGACTTAAATGTTCACATGTCGGTGCTGTAGCCGGTATGCGCATAGTTTCAGCAAAAGATTTTTTCCGTCATATGTGTCACCGGACCACATTCCTTCTTCAGCAGTAATATTTTCTCCGTTGCGGTACGTATCGCTGGTTGCTCAGCCATATAATTGGCACGTAAATATAGCATAATATTTAATTTTTTACAATCGGCACTGGAGTCATTGCGTACATGTGCATTGATTAGCATAAATTGTCCCGGCACATAGCCAGTTTGTGCAATGTTCACTTTAAGCTGTACCGGTTTGTTATTCATGAAACAAAAGTATTCGGTTGCCTCATTCGAAGCGGGTTGCTGCAGCAACTTGCTTTCATGATTCAAATCAAGCAGTTTGAGTACAGTAAAACCAACATTATGTGTACGATTCGATGCACCCGCACGTAAAAAACGAAACTTTAGCTACATAGCGTATATGTCCGAAAGTACCTTCAAAGGATGAAGGACAATTTGGTGGTATTGGACAGGCAAATGTATACGTATAGGTGCCTGGTTCTATGGTACTATTTTGAGAGTGTTCTGAACCGTACAGATATGTTGTCGTTGCAACATAGTCTTCACGACCAAAATAATGACCCTTGCGTCCAGGACGTGCACCACTTTTTAGCATTTCTGGTTCACCACGCTTGTCGCGCCATTGTGCATATGCATAGCCACAGATTTCGAGTTTAATACCTGCAAGAAAGAACAGGAACAGAACATTGGAATTATTTGTATTTTTTTTAACAGAGTCGCAAAGCAAATCAATACAGCTCTTTTCATTTGTCAGTCCTTAGTTTTGTTGCTTCCAAAACTGTGCAAGAGATTTTACTATGGCCCCATATGACCCAAACTGAATTTGTGGAATTGGTGGAAATCCCGGAAACCTCCTAGCTACGGTCTGACTCATTTCCGTGATGGATAGTAAAATTGGTACACACTGCAAAATAACGGAGAGCACTGATTCGCTGCGGGAATACGGTATGGGAACTGAGCATATAAAATGTAAAGGAAGTTTTTTTAAAAAGGTTTCTTTTCCTTAGTTAAACTGTCAGATCTGGCAACGCTATTGTTATTGTGCTTAGCATGGCTTGTCATTTTTTTTTTTGTCCAACACCAAAATACCACATGCACATAAGGATCGAAACCACAAAGCATTAAAAATTAAAAAAATACCATTAAGAAGAGTTTTGGAGGCCTAGGAAAATTGTTCCCTTAAATTTGCACATCAGAAAAATATGTCGCAAAAACTAGAGCTATGTTCATCCTAAAATTTTGGTGTATTTAATGCAAAATTTGCAGTAAAGTGTTGCCAACCCAAAAAAAAAAAAAAAAATAATTTGAAAGTTATAGGGTAGAATTTTTTAATAAAAACTAAAAATTTAGTTTCAATAATCAAGTATGCAAAAAATATCACGTTCGGTGATTTTTTCACAGTGATTTAAAAATCGCAACTATTATTTTGGGTGCAATTTAAATTTTTAAAGTAAGAGCAGTGTTTTATTTTTCAACGAATTAAAACTAAGTCGTTTTGTTGTGTTGGTGCAGCAAGAGAGTCTAGTGAGCGGTGATTTTGTGTATCACTCTTTGCAAACAGTAAACCTGTTCAGTAATCGCTGATTGTTTCGCGAACTGCGTTTTTATCACTGTTGGCAATCTCTCCGATTTTAAAGTCGCAGTCGCTAATCACAATGCGACTCATAAATCATAAATCATGCCAAGACTATTCTGAAGCTATTTGTACTGAAAATCGATGTTTAGTTCGGCTATGTTTACTCACAGTATTATCGAATCGTAGTCACCCATAAGCCAATCACTATTTGAAGCGCTTTATTGCAGTGATTGCTGTACTAAGTGCTACAATTTTTGCAGCTTCGGACAAAAGAAAATCATTTTATAAATGCAAGCATAAAGCTTTCCATTTATTGCAATCGAAAAAGGCAAAGGTTAAAGGTGCTGCAGATAATATAACTCTGCTTTATACTTCGTCAAAGAGGATACACCTACTAGATTTTAAAACTTAAATATTCTGACGATAAACATCGACCACTGCCCAGGAATTAAAGTTGAAGGTTGAAGAAACAAAATGGAAAGGAAAAAGAAGATTCGTTTCGTTTAATCTGAAGATTACGCATTTTTTTAGCAGATTATTCTATGACATTACTTCTAAGTCTATCAATGTTAAAATGGACTTCATAATTTCATTTGACTATAAATCAGAATTTGGAATTGTAACTCTTCATCAGAAGTCACCATCGAAATTGTGTCATCTCAGCCGAGAAACCATGGAAATGAAAAGGCAACTTTAGATTCTAAAGTTTAGAAAGATTATTACACTATTATCATATATAATTTTATATTTACTTCAAATTATTATTTTTTTTTTATATTTATTATTTTGAACTTGGAAAATAATATAGATATTTTTTTGAAGTTTGAAGTATGAATCATATATTTTTTGGTATTTCCTGTATTTTCAAAACATTTATAGCCAAATTTTGTTTTTCAAACAATGTAAGTCCCCAAAGATAACGCTTTATCGCGACTGCAAAGTGTTTATCTACAGCTTTAATTGCTGCAAATGTTATTTAATGTCTTTATCACTTTATTTTGTTCTTTTCTATCAGTTAATGGCGCATGAGACTGTATTATTTTAATAAAAAAAAAAAAGGAATTAAAATGTATACCTTTTAGTTTTTTGGCTTATTAAAATTTATATGCACTTTGCCAGTTATCACTTGTCCTGTAAAATAGGTGCCATGTTCATTCTGATCGAATGTAATCATGCAATTTTTGGACATTATTTTTCTATTTTTTTTTTCGCTTATCTAAGTTGGCTTTTATAATCTTCAAAACTTTTCCGAAACGAACCGTTTGAATTCGCGGTCAAATGCAAACTGGTTTGATTGTTCCATAGTACGCCTGCCATGAAAAATTTTTTGAATTATTTATGAATTTTGCTAGGCTTTATCTTATCGCATTAGATAAGTTGGTTACGTTTATTTGTTTTATTCTTTAACATTTTTGACACATTTTTTGATGTGTTTGTTTAGTTGCAGGCAAAAATAAAAAAATATTTTTGTTTTTACAGTGCTTTCGAATGAAAGTGGAACAGAAGATTTGTTTCTTAACACTCTGGCTATTTGTACTCTTATAATAAAACTATGTATCTATGGGAGCATCTTTAATCTTTCCTAAAACTATCTAGAATTTATTAAAGATACTTTTGTATATTATTATTTTTTCTATACCATCTGTTTGCCAAATTGGCGCCAAATTATTATTCTTTAAAAAAATAATTGTAAGTAAGTGTCTAGCACATGTTTTAGTTATTCTTTGTATTTAATAATGCAGCCTTTTCGTCAGCTAATTACCGACTCGTTTAATACAAACAGCTGTCAATTTCAAATTAAATTGATTTTAATGACAGCTTTTTGGCGTTAATATGATCGACAATCAGCTGCTTTTTTACAATTCTAGCTAAATTGTATTTAATTACATTATTTAGTCTATTAAATCTGAATCCTGAATAATAAAGAAACTATCTGGTATGTCATAGAATTTGTTAGCGATTTGGCTCTTAGTGATTCGTCAATTCGCTAAGAAAATTTCAAAATTTTTATATACATTTTTTTTTACTAACGAAATGGGCGAAATTCTGCATATGAAATACTTATCCAGCCTCTGGGTGCACACTTCGATACAAACACGCGAACGCGTGTTTGAAAGAGTGTTTGGACTGGCTGATGCGAAATCGGGAGGACTTGGTAACTTGGCGTCGATTGGAAACTGTTGATGAAACTTGGATCCACTATTACTCAACAGAGAACAGAATGGGTGCCCGGCAATGGATTAAGGCCAGCACGAGTTCTCCGAAGGGGCCGAGAAAAGTTTGAAAGGCCTCACAAAAAGCGAAAAATATATTGTTTTTGCAAGATAATGCGCACACGCACAAGAGTTTCGTAAAAACGGCTAAAGTCAATGATTTACGGCTCTAATTGCTTCCGCATCCTCCGTACTCGCCTGATTTGGCTCCCTCGGACTAATATCTCTTCCCAAATCGACGCAGCGGAGAAGTATTTTGCAGACCCCCGGATATTACTTTTCGGACGGGATCAATAAGTTGGAAAATCACTGGAATAAGTGTATTGAGCTACATTGAACCAAATATAAAAAACATTTTTTTTTTATTCCCAAATAGATTACTTTTCACCCCACCTAGTATATAATATGTCGTGTCTGTCATTTTGTTTAAAATTGTTTACAAAAAAGTAAATATTAACTTTAATAAAACCGAAAGTTTAATAATTTATATTTTTTTTTTGTCTTTTTTTTTAAATTAACTTAATTTAATATGTAAACTTTAACAACATTTATTGCGTGGTGTAGAATTTCTAAACAAAAAGGTAGTTCAACGTTTAACCTTCTAAAATAAATATAACAAAACAGTATTACATCGATAAGAGAATAATATAATTTTATACAAACATTTAAACAGTGAATCAAAAAAGTATTGGCACAACATGTTGATAAAAGTTTGATTGTGCGTCTTCTTGGCGCTTATCTAAATTATTTCAATCGGCTCAATTCCGAAGGCATCGGCTCTCGCGGCTTCTCTCTGTCGGCTTACCATCACGACTGAACTTGATCTAAGAACTTTCAAAATCAAGCATTAAGAAATAAGAAGAAAAGTGCTTAATTCAAGTTTCAAAAGCTTAAATTACGAAATGTGAGAGGAAAGTATTTAGAAACATGTTCTACGCTCTCACCAATTTGGTCTCGTCGCATCATTTGTTTTGTATTTAAACTTTTTTCTTTCTTTTTAACTTTGCGTTTATTAATAATAAAAAGTTTTTGGTATAAGAACGAACGTTCGTAATATGAGAACGCATGATCTCACTCGAACTTTAACCATTTGATTAACATTTTTGAACATATACACTACACAACAAGCTGATGCACGAAATTCATGATTGCAGTTTTAAATAGTTAGCAAGCGACGAAGATTGTATATATAAGATATTTGTATATTTACATAACTCGAAATTATATCAAACCCAATAGCTTTTGATTTAAGTTTAATTCATTCTTGACAAAAATACAATTCGTTCTTAAAATAAGCACAATATGTTCTTGACCACGGATGTGCTTGATATATGTAAGTACAATGTGCTAGTTTTTTTTCGCTGTGTGTATAGCGCTAATCCAAACTATTCGGTCGTAGTAGGGTCACTCACCGAAAAAGATCATATGGCTAGGGTAGGGTAGCGTCACTCATCGAAAAAGGTCCTATGGCTATGCACAGTAGTTGTACGCCCGATTCATTGTTATGGAGCTCTGGCCTGATGGCAGGCTCTTAATAGTAACCAAAATATTCAAAATGTATCTAAGGTACAGGGATTTGCTTGTTTTGGGGCCATGGGGGCAATTAGAACTTTTCCCTCCGAGGCTCTAAATGCAATGCAAAACCTGTTATCCATTGACTTATTCATCAAGTCGATGGTTTCGATCAGCGCTCTTCAACTAAAAGAACAAGGTTTGTGGTCCTCACTAAGCTATGGTCACAGCGCTGTTTTATCCAAAATCCGGACAGATTTAAGTGGTCCTAATGACTTTCTGTCTGTAACTTCAGATTTTAGTAAATCCTTTAAAACTAAAAAACATTTACGGCAAATCTGGATGGCGATGCTGCTGGACAGTGAAGCTGGCCAGTCGCTATAAAACGATGGGTTTTAAATGGGAGGACTAGGAGGACTTGGCCGTAAAATATTTCTTTCGTCTGTCGGATCTCTGCAGCGTGTTCCAGGCGGAATTTCATGCTGTACTAGTGTTGGAGATTCGGGACAGATCAGTTTTCATTTCATTTGTCCCTCTAAACTACGGTCCTTCCCTAACTGTACTGGTTGGCTCTGATTCTACAGAGTCTTCCACGTACCAAATTTTTGCGTATCATAACGGAGCTATTTGCTAAGTGTGAGGGGTTTATAGCTCTTTTCCCCACAGCTCCCTCTATCTTACTATGGTGCTAATACTTTTTTGATTCACTATTTTATTAAATATAAAATAAAAAATAACCACAACAATCGATTGCAAATTCTCAGCGCAATATTTTGATTTCACGCTTTTCCCTAACTACAATAGTTGGACCCAATGAACATTTGTATAATATTTGTGTAATGTGTATACATAAAAAAAAAGAATCATAAACAATTCTTACTGATAAGCAAAAACTGAACAAGTGTTTTGTATTTGTTGTTTTTTTTTTTTTCAATGATTCTTAAAGCAGTCAGTATCAGTAAAGCAAGTGTTTGCCAGTTGGCTAAAATCAAATGTTAGCAACGCACGTAAGGGCAGTTTTGTTTTGAACACGAAGTAGTGCACAACAAACTTCAACTCACGTGAAAAAAAAAAAAATATCTTATATTATTTATACAAAGTGTTCATAGATGTATCTAAACGTTAATTGTATTTGTTAAGCAAAAATTTATTAAATAAGCAAAGAAATTACCATTTCTAAGATATTTCATAATGGTTGTAAATTGTGACATTGAATTTGATAATAATCAATATGGTACATATTTTGCCGGACAGACAATGACGGGACGTGTTACACTTAAATCGGATAAACCGAAAGAAGTGAAAGGTATTTAAATTTTGAAAATTATTTCAAAATATTTGAATTTTATATAACTTTATTGCATTTGTGATTCACCATCAGTGTTGTTGTTGGCTAAAAATACATAGTTTATCTTATCAGATACTTGAGATAATAAATTGTTTAACTTGAACTTGATTTTTGATTTGGTTTTGGGTACTTTTTTATATTTGTATGACTCAGAGGACTATCCTAAAAAGTTTAGCTATAAAGTTTATAGGATAGAGCCTATGAGTCACACATTCGATATTGTCAATAAAATATATTAGTGTTTTATAGATCAATAAATAATTTTGAGTTCAATTACAAAAAGTAAATATTGATAGCATTTTTTTTAAGTTCGATTGCACGTGTAAAGTGCAGATAAAATATTTACAAAAAAAAAAAATGTTAATATATTTCTTAAAAATGTGTACTAAATTACAATATAAGCTGCAGTTTTTAAGATACCAGATTCCTTGTTTTTGGTTTTTTTAAATTATTTGTTTTTTAAATTAGTACAAATTGTCAAAGTGGTATATATACTTTTTGAGATTATCAAATGTATACTTAATCAACACTAAAATTATGGTTTCTAGATTAGAAAGCAATGATTTAAATTAAAAAAAAAAAAAATAATAGAGATTGAATATCTAAGACAGCTGCCGCTTGAGATGGCACTAGAAAAATCTGGTTGACAGTTATGGAGAAACTAAGTTCCAAGTTTAGTAGCTCTACTTTTGATATGGTGTATTGCAGTACAGAAGGTTATAAATTAAATTTTGTTTTACACTGAATTTCAAGTGATCTCAGAATTGATGAAAATGTCGAGAAGAACCAAGCTTTGTTCTTGATTTGTATACATTTCAAGTTTCCAAAACTGCAAAACTTGATATCCTACCTGATCGAATTTCAGAGATAGTGTAGATTAAAATTTTTTGGGTTTCAATTTAATTGCTAAGAAACAAGGAAAAAACGGTAACTTCGGTGGAACCGAAGCTGAAATACCCGTTACACAATTTATATGTTCACCAGGTGCTTAGATTAAATTTCACGATGAATTTGGTCAAATTTGTATGCAGGCTTTATGTTATTTTTGCCCGATCCTTACCATATCGAAAATGTTCACTAAGGTGGACATTGGAATGGATTTTACCAAATTTAATTGAATTCATTCTGAAATAATAAATGTTTTCATATAAAAAGTAGAAAATGGGCGGTAAGTTTGTATGGAGGCTATACATAAAAATGGGCGTGGCGCCTTAGATTTGACATTGGATGA
>JAEIFJ010001592.1:45000-108918 GCA_018903435.1 Leucophenga varia
TTTTTTATCGTATTATTTGCCTATCAAACCGATTACAGCATATCAGTTTTTATTTTTAAAAGTTAGTTTCTTTAAGAACTAAAATAAGCATGTCTTGAGTAAAAGGAAGTTGATATGAATTCTATGGAATTCAGAATGTTCAACATGTGTAGCGGGCGTCATTCTCTTGAGTGCTTGCGTACATAAACGAAAGAAATAAACCTTATCGGAGTAACATTTTGAAAAACATAAAAGGGAATTTAGTTGAAAGCTTGAATACTGCAAAGTCGGTTATTAGTAAAAATGAAGCTGTTCAGTTTGGTATTACATTTTATGCCACTGCTGCATGTTTTACTTGCTCAAAATATGCAGACAGCAAATTCTAGCTGTGAAATTGTGTTTAATGATAATAATCAAATAAAAATGAACTGTGAAAACCGAAGCATTGATACAATATTTAATACACTACCAAAAGTAAAGCATTTGGAATTAAATATTTCGACAAGTTGCAGCTTAAAGGAAAAGTTTTTCAAAAACTTGCTACAATGTGAAAGTTTTCTTGTTAATATAGCCAAAAGAAGTGAAGCTAAGTGTTCCGCATATAATTTGGGCGAACCGAAATTGAGAGTAATTCAATGGAAGAACTCGGTTGTGAGTAAACTTAGGCCTGGAAGTAGTACGCACATAATTACACAGATTGTAAAAAACACGAGTGTTTGGGGTCGCGGAATGCTCTGGTGGCAAGTGGAAGCAATGCAATATCATAACCTCAGATGCAGCAGCTTGGAGAGTGTCTAAAGATGTTGAATTAAAACTTAGAATGGAAGTAGCTGCATGGGTACCTGAATTTATTGAATTGTTTGTAAAGTGAGTATAAATTTTAAGCATTTAAAGCAGTTTAAGACGATCTGCTAAGCTAAACTCTTTATTTTTTTTGTAGAAAATATACACAACACAGCCCAGAGTCACCTAATCGCATTTTTTTGAATGACTTCTCTATAAAAATTTCTACGAAATCGAAAAAAAAGTTTGGTGACGCAGTTATATATACGACTGAGTCGATTACAAATAAGATGTTTGCATCCAATACAAGCGATGCAAATGCCTTTTTACCGATTCGCATCATGTGGCAAACTTGTCCCAAGAATTGTTTTTGTCAATTGGAAACGAATACGTTTACGTTTGCTGTACGTTGTGCTGCACGTAATTATACATCATGGATACCCTTGGATAGTGTATACGATCAGACTTTAATACTTAACAATTTACAACTTACAACATTACCAACGCTAAAGAATGTAACAAAACTCGTTGCCTTATTAGTAGCTGAAAATAATCTAACAATGCTGAGTGAGGAGAGTTTAAAAGCACACACTAAACTCAGTTATCTTGACATTAGCAATAATAGTCTAGAGCACATAGATGAAAAGTTACTGAACTGGTTTACACAACGAAATAAAACACTGAGGCTTGCTGGAAATCCTTGGCGTTGTAATAATACAAATCTTCAATTGAGCAATTTTATTCAAGAATTTTGTAAAAATGCAAAGGAGTTGCCAAAGCAAAAGCAATTTAAGAAATACATTAATTGGTCTTATTTTATATTTTGGGCTATCGTAGGGCTCTTTGTACTTGGAGCTAATATATATTTAATTATTTCTTTAGTTAAGTATTTATGGCATCTAATGCATTTTAGAAAAAAAATTCGCGCTGTTTCAACAGAAGATTTAATAGAATTAGTGTCAATTGAAAATCTTAATATAGATCAATAAAAAATGAAAGAATTAATTTATTGTAAAATGTCTAAATTAAAATTTCATTTGAGATTTTTTTTTATATATTTTACAACAAAAGAAATAATACATTTCTTTCGTTCACTCTTTATTTTCACATAAAAGATCACAACAAACACACTGCAGGCATATCGAAGTAACACAACAACAAACGAATTGCTTAGATTTTATTGCAAAATAATAACTGTAATTACAATACACAAGCTCGTATAATGAAACAACAAACACATTGCATTTTATTTTTGTTTATGCGTTGAATAACGCTGCTGACCAATCGTGCCGAAAGTGTCTGAATCTGCTTATCGTTGGCCTACACAGCATGCAAGAATTTGTATGTAGGCTTTCTGTTATATTAGCCCGATCATTACCATATTGATACTGTTCACCTAGGCGGACACTGGAATTGATGATTTTAATTGAATTCATTAAAAAAAAAAAAAAAAATACATGTGTTTATACAAAAACTCGAAAATGAGCGAAAAGTTTGTGTGGGTTCTACATTTAAAAAAGGGCGTAGCACCTTGAATTTGACATTGAATGACATGAGGAGTGCATTTACGCAATATGAAGTGAATATATTTATAAATAATATCTATTTTCATACAAAAATTCGAACTTTGGCGGTTAGTTTGTATGGGAGCTTCCTAAAAATATGCGTTGGACCTTGAATCTGACATTCAAACTGACTAGGAGCAAGAGAAGCTTAAGTTTAAAATGCCATGTCAATATCTTTTAAACATTCTGAGTAAAAGGCATCGCAACAGATGGACAGACAAAAGGACAGGCGGACAGACAGAAGGACAGACGGTCTGTCCGTCTGTCCTTCTGGCTAAATCGATTCGATAAACTGAATATACCCGTTTACACTATGTGTAACGAGTATAATAATAATTTTAATAAATTGGTTCTCGTTCATGATTTGGATTTTAAAAGATAACGACTAGAGTCAAGAGTGAAGATGGACTTATTACATCATTTTTTCACTACTTTTTCCAGTTGGATTCATAATTATAAAAAAGAGTTGGCAAAAATAATCACTTTCGGTACTTTTTTCATAATGATTTAAAAATTTCAGTGTAACACTGCGACTGAAAGTAGTGATCGGCGTTTTTCGTGTTCCTCAGTTTGACATCTTCCGTTATCGCCGATTTTGTGTATCGCTCTTCGCGAACAATAAAACTGTTCAGTTATCAGTGATTGGTGATTTTATAACCCTTCACGAATCGTTAATTTAATCTTGCCAATCACTTGATTCGTCAAAACGTGAAATTCACTGAAAGCGCTGCCTATAAACGATTGTATTATGAAAACAAGAACACAATGTCTTTTCGCAAATTATATTTTTTGTTTTATTTTTCAATGAATCGAAGCAAAGTCGGCTTGTTGTGTTGGTATAGCGAAACAGTTCAGTTAGTGTCGATTTTGTATAACATTCTTCGCAAACAGCGAACCTGTTCAGCAATTGCTGATTGATTTACGCGAACTGCGTTCTAATCACTGTTTGCAGTCACTGTGATTTTCAAGTCACTAATCGCACTGTGACTGAAAATGTTTGTTTGATTGTTTCTGTTTCTTCATACGCCTCCTTCAATGCTCCGAAATCGAATTCAGTTCTAAAGCTTACAATCAAAATTTTAAATAGTTTCCGTTTATTGTTAAATATTTACTTCCTTTGTTACTGTTTCATATTCATTTTGTTCCAATTAGATTTTCTTTATATGTTCTCGCGTGATTGTCCGACGTTCACTAGCTTATCTTAAATTTTAACATTTATACTGAGAGTCCATGTGCTGCTCGCTTTTGTTTTACGCTATTCTGCTCTCCAATTTGAAAAAAAAAAGATTGTTCATAATTAAGTCGTTTCTTGAGTTTGGTTAGTCGATATTTAGCAACGCTACGAAAATGGTTGTTACTTGTGAGATTGAATTCGATAATAATCGACTTGGTACCTATTTTACCGGTCAATTGCTGAGTGGTTCTATAAAATTAAAATCGGATAAGCCCAAAGACGTTAAAGGTATACGTAACTTCCGAATTAAATATAATATTTAAATACTTATTTTTACTTATCTTATATTTTTTTACTTAACAAATTTTTTTTTTTTAGTTAGTTATTTAATATGTGCGTTTGAGTTTATAAGTGTGCGATAAGAACTATATTTAAAGTACAAATTTAGTATACAAATGTATTTATATTTTTATTGTTGTTTGATTGTGCAAATTCTTTTTGTGATAATTTATGAAATTTTCTTTTTTTTAAATTTTAATATCAATGATGTCAGAAATATTTTGTTTTGTAGTTTGAAATCTAAAATAAATAAAATAAAATGTCATAGAAAAATAACAACTTAAATATAAAATAAATATATACAGGGTGTCCCCAAAACTTTTTGACAAACGTCGTCAGGAGATAGATGGAGTCAAGACAAACACTGTTTGTTCTAGCGCCAATCGCCCATCTTATACCGTTTTTCAGTTATTCGAGTTCTAAAAAAATGCATTTTTGAATGCATTTTGAGAAATAATTTAAACTACTTTTCCAAATTTAAAAAAATTTCATTGAAAATTACTTCAAAAAAAATTTTTTTTATTATTTAAAAAGTGCGATTTCTTTGTGTTTTGAAGTTGTTTTTCTAAATTTCGGTTATTTCACAATGAAATTTTCGAAAGAAGAATACACCGACATGGTATTGTGCTACGGAAAAGCTGACTGCAGCGCACGTGAGGCCCGAAGGCTTTATGAACAATCATTTCCCCGGAGACGCCTACCCAGTGCAGCAGTCTTTCAGGCAACAGTTGTCCGTTTGCGAGAAACGGGGAGCGTTTAAAAACAGGCGAAGGACGAAACGTAGGACGGAACAAAAATGAAGAAGCAGCTGTTTTGGAAGCCGTTTCAAGCGATCCATCAACAAGTGTCAGAAAAGTTTCGCAAGCTACAGGAATTTCCAAATCACAGGTACATCGTGTTCTTAAATACAACAAGATGCATCCGTATCATTACACACCCGTGCAAGCTTTATACAATGGCGATTGCCAGAGGCGACTAATCTTTTGCACGATGATGCTGGAGAAGCAAAGACGTGATGCCAATTTTCTTAAACAAATTTTGTGGACTGATGAGTCAACTTTTGACCGAGAGGGAATAACAAATTATCACAATCTTCATTATTATTCCCAAGCCAATCCACACATGAAAATGCAAGCAAAACACCAAATCAGATTCAGTGTGAATGTCTGGGCGGGAGTAATTGGTAACTTTTTTGTTTGTTTCTCATGACTTATACTAAAAACTAACATCGTTGTAGGCAAATACCTAATTGGACCACATTTTTTGCCACAAAAACTTAATGCTTCGGCGTACCTCAACTTTCTACAAAACGAACTTCCATCTTTGTTAGAAGACATTCCTTTAAGCTTATTATCTGGGATGACTTTTCAAAATGATGGTTGCCCAGTGCATACAAGTCTTATTGTAAAAAATTTTTTAAATGAAGAATATGGTGAGAAATGGATTGGCAGAAATGGTCCAATTAAGTGGCCAGCAAGATCGCCGGACCTAACTCCTGTCGACTTTTATGTTTGGGGGGCGAGCGAAAGAATTGGTGTACAATGAAGAAATAAGGGACCGCGACCAGCTTAAAGAAAAATAGAGTTTGCATTCAACACAATGAGGCAAGAAATGATATGGCAAACAGTCACAACCGAGGTTGAGAGTCGGTTTTTGAAATGTACTAATGAGCAAGGGTCTCATTTTGAAAATTTGTAAAGAGATTTTTATAAAGAAAAAAGAAATATTTTTTTCTTTGACAAATTTGTTTAAGAAATTATTTGAAATCAAACAAGTAGATTTTTTAAAAATGCATTCAAAATGCATTTTTTTGTAGCTCGAATAACTCAAATACGGTATGCAATAGGCAATTGGTGCAAGAACAAACGTTGTTTGTCTTGACTTCCTCTATCTCTTGACGAAGTTTGTCAAAAAGTTTTGGGGACACCCTTTTAATACATTTTTAGATAAAGTGATAAAAATGAAGTGTTAATATATAAAGAGTGTAAGTTTATAGAAATTTTAAACATAGTTAAATCATTTAAATTATAAAAAAAAATAATAATAACAAAAAAAAAAAAAAATAAATGAAAAAATTGCAAACAAATAAAGAGTCAAAAAAAAAGTAAAGCAGCAAAATGAGTACAAAAAAAATAGTTAAATAAAAAATAATAATAGAAACACGGGGTCTATGATCCGATGAAAGCCAAGCTAAGACACTTTATTGGTCGTATTTTTTCTTTACTTTCAAGCTAAAAATTCAAAAAAT
Organism: Leucophenga varia; assembly: GCA_018903435.1. Lineage (NCBI taxonomy): Eukaryota > Metazoa > Arthropoda > Insecta > Diptera > Drosophilidae > Leucophenga > Leucophenga varia. The sequence goes on from JAEIFJ010001592.1 coordinate 51,089, forward strand.
GTGCTTAACTTTCTTGAGAAATGCAGAAAGGGCGATCCTAATGAAGTCGTGGGTTGTTATTATAATTGTTTTTATACAATGTGGGAGTCAACACATTCACATGGAGAGAGGAGCCAGTGAAATCTTTAGTAAATATGTCGTCGTTTGCATTAAAAAAAGCAATTAAATTAAGACTCGATTTCACAGAACTTCGAAAGATTTTATTGAATCTGATCTTCCGCATTTTCAAATAAAATTTAGCTGCTCATATATCTTAAAAAAAAACTATTTTCTAGTTCACACCTAAAAGGAATAGAATCTCCATGGACCCATATTATGTGTTTCATGAGGAGTATAGTCCAAAAATGGCAACTTAAAAGTTTTGCCATTAACCCTTTTTTGAGATATATTTAAAAATCCAATCCTATACTAACGGTGAGCACAGAAATCTTTTCAAAGGGTTTTAACAACATTAACAATTTTTTGATATCTTCAAGAAAATTTTTATTATATCTGCTTTTTATACCCGCCACACATAGTGTGGAAAGTATTATCATTTTGTCAGAAAATTTATAACGCATCAAAGGAGACATTGTTAACCCTATAATGTATATATATATATTCTTGATCAGTACGATGAGACGAGTCGATCTGGCCATGTCCGTCTGTCTGTCTGTCTGTACGTCTCTCTGTCTGTATTTATGCATTTCACTTGGGTTGTTTTAAAGATATTAACCAGAAATTTAAAACTTAACTTTTTCTCAGTCCTAAGCAGTGCAAGTCTTGAAATCAATGTGCCACTCCCATTTTAAGGTATAGCCCCCATACAAACTTACAGTTTTTTTAATGAAAATAGCTAGTATTTATGATTATATTCACTCCGAATTCCAATGTCAAAGCCAAGGTATCACGCTCATTTATAGGTACAGGTCCCATACGAATTTCCCGCTCATTTTCTATTTCTTATAAACATATTCACTCAAAACGGGGAATGAAGAATAGTTCTGCAGTCATCCTATATATACTGTACTAATATTATAAGAATCAGCCCACTATAACATATAGCCCCAATACAAAGTAAGCATCCATTTTCAAATTTTTTTCATTATTCCGTTCTTAGGTTTACATCTCACCACATTAATGTGTCTAAACTTTGGTTGTATCGGACTATTGACTCCAAGCCATCGCTTCTCCAAATTTTATCAAAGCCACTTATGACCAAAAATAAACTGAACCCAGATGTGGCGGGTATTTGAGCTTCGGTTCTAATAAAGTTAATGTTTTTCCTTGTTTAGCTTAAAATTTGGTATTAATATTGTGACTAAACTTGAGTTGTATCAGACCATTGACCCCCCAACCATCCCATCGCGAAGTAATATCTAAGCCATTGATGATTATGCATTAACTGTTTAAAGTTTCGTGTGACGGGTATGTAAGCTTTGGTTCTACCGAAGTTAACGTTTTCACTTGTTTTTTTCTATTCGCTGAAAACACATCAAAAATTCCAACTACAAACTCCCTGCAAGTATATCAAAGTCATAAAACAACAAACACATAGCAGGCATAGGCAGAGTCATAAAACAACAAAGCATTTGTTTTTTTGTTTCTGCGTTGAATAACGATGAGGGCAGCGAGGCTAAAAGGTGACCTTAGCTGAACATCATTTTTATTTACAAAAGAAAAGATAGTCTTTGGAAAACGTTTCCTTATATAATTTAAGTTCTCAGTCAAATAGGCTGATCATATACAATCAATCACTAATTTGTGAGTTTTATCTGTTATGTATAACAACTAGCTTGAATTTTCAAAAAACATTTCCCCAAAAATTTCGGAAATTGTTGGGGTAGGTTTTTATTATATATGTAAATATTTTCAACACTTTACTTGATACGATTTTTTAATCTGGCATAATTTTTTAGATTGTAAAAATATTTTAATTTACAATTTTTTTACAGAACTTAATTTTATATAAGTCTATGTAGGAGCAATTTTTTTTATCTAAAATTTATTCGAACCCAATTTAATGAAACAGCACCGCAATTCGACTTCGATTTAAAACCGCAACAAATTATTTTAGTGGTTTGCAGCACTGCCGTTCTTTTTTAATCGCTTTGATTTAATAAGAGTTTTCACTTTATCAGCATTAAAAAAAAAAATATGTCCCATAAAAAAAACTATCTTGAGTAACTGAAATAAAATCGCATGAAATTTTAAACTATCTTTGGATTATCTTTTTGTAATTAAATGCATTCCTAGATAATCGGTCTGAATTTTTAGTTGCTTATCATAATCAACTAAAATTATCTGATTATAGGTCTAAAGAACTGCGTTACGTGTTTGATAAGAAATATAAATAAAGAGAAAAATAAATTGCAATATGCAATATAAATGATAAAATTATAAAAAATATTAGACTATATCGAAAAAATTTGCAAGAACTTGAGTCAAATTTAAAAAAAAAATAATTATAATTGCGTTGTTTTGACTTAATGTGCGTTGTAACTTTAGAAATATATTTTATCTTTTTGCTTAATGTTTTACTTAAGATACATTTTTAGATAAGATGCTTAACTAAGATAATCATTTACTGAAAAAAATAAAAATATATATATATGATTTTTACAGCAATATTGGTGCAAACGTTAGGCTATTCAGTAGCAAAATGGACTGAACGTAAATTGGCTGTGAGTAAACTATATCTTGGACGTAATGAGAATCTTTCATCGGGCACTTTAGTATTGGGTGCATTGGATAGTGAGTGTTAATTTTCGATGCTTATCAAATGAATTATACAATTTAATATGATCTATTTACCATAAAAAGGGAGTCCAAAACACACGCTTGCAGTTGGTGAACATAATTTTGATTTTTCCTGTTCTCTACCGCAAAATTTGCCTTCATCATTTGAGGGTACACATGGTTGTGTACGTTATATAATAAAAGTAATACTAATACGCCCATGGAAATTTGATCAGACCTATACACGTGGTTTTACGCTATTAAAATGGATGGATTTAAATTTTGAATCACCACAATTGAGAGTAAGAAAATGTTTAAGAAATTTTAAATAAATAAAAAAATATTTTTATTTTGTTTTTTTTTTTTTTATTTTTTTTTCAGCTACCCGCCGACAGTGAATCTTATCGCATTTTCTGTTGTGGTCCCTGCAAAACGGAACCACTTAAAATGGAACTGCATTTACCGCAAACAGGCTATGTACCAGGACAGTCAATACCAGTGACTACAGTCATTATAAATAATACAAATCTCGCAGTTTCAGAGGTGCTAATATCTTTGATAATGTCTATACGTTATTTTAGTCAACAACCCGAACATTCACGTGTCGAATATATTACGTTAACGAGTGTACGTGGTGATTCGGTAATACGTAATAGTACACGTTCACTGACAGTGGATCTCGAAATACCTGCAACGCCACCAAGTTGTTTAAAATTATGTAAGATCATACAAATTGCATATCACATTGAGGTCGAGGCAAAGGTCAAGAGTGCACGTGAGAGTCAGTTTATGAAAATGCCCGTAATAATTGGTACAGTGCCTTTGGCTGTGACCAGTGGCGCAGCAGTAGTGCAACAGCAGCCAATGCGGCAATCACAAAATGAATTGCCGCTTGTGAACTCAATTGCAGCAGCGAACGTTAATGAGCTCTCACCGCAAACACCGAATTTGCGTGAGTATTAAACAAGAAAGATTTTTATATTAATTTAAAATAATTATTTTTATTTTTAATATGCAGCGCAACCAGTTTATACAGAAGCCAAACACACAGCACACGGCAATATTAATGAGGAAGAAATTTATGCATTTGGTACAAATGATTTTGCACCGCTTTATCCTGTTTACAGTGTGCCAAGTCCAAGTCCTGTTAAAAATGGCGCTGGCAATGTTAATCCAAGTTTTGTTCAATAAAAAAAGCAGTTTTTTTTTTTGCTATAAAACAGGATTTATAGTTTGAAATGCAGCGTACTAAAAATGATTTGTAATATTTTTATTTATTTATTATTTCGCTATAATTTTTGCTATAATGTTTCGCTATAATAATTTGCAATAATTTTCTACATCCTTTATAGCGCAATATTTTTACAGTTTGAGATTCATTAATATAGATTTTTCTCAAATAATGTTGCTATAAATTTAAATATAATACTTTTTACCGTTTCGATTGACTTGAATGTGCTATAAGGTTTCTATAAAAGCGACTCAAAATAAAAATATATGAATTGTACAATTTGAGGAGTATTCTATTTGGCGTTGTACAATTTTTTTTTTTTGTTAAAGAAATTCTATAATTTTATCAAATTAGCTATAATATATAGTATATAATATTATTGAATTCCTTTTTTACGCGGTCATGTCTTAACTTGAAAATTACTTCACAGATTTCGATTATCTTTTTTTTAAATTTTTTGAATATTTTGTAGAAGGTTGTTACGAAAAAAAAAAATGTATAAAATTGCGCAGAAAATTGAGAAATTTCCAAAAAAATTCTGTGTCCTACAAAATTACAGAATTAAAAATAATAATAATAATAATAAAAAAATATCAGTCCTGATACCTGGTACCCGTTCAAAATCCTTTGTTAGGAAAATACAAAGACGTGGACACAGTTTAGTTTTCAGTAACATATTTATTAAACTTCAAAATTTCTTGAAATTGAATCAAAAGCGATACAAAAAAAAAAAAAAATCAGAAACTGGATTTAAAAGAGCGAAAAAAGTATGAATGAAAAAGACTACTTACGATAACCGCGCAAGGCCGGATATTTCGGCAATAACAATATATATGCTTATAAAGGGTGATTTTTTAAGAGCTTGAAAACTTTAAAAAAAAAAAAAACGCATAAAAAAATGCAAAATCTCATCGGTTTTTTATTTGAAACGTTAGATTGGTCCATGACATTTACTTTTGAAGATAATTTCATTTAAATGTTGACCGCGGCTGCGTCTTAGGTGGTCTATTCGGAAAGTCCAATTTTGGGCAACTTTTTCGAGCATTTCGGCCGGAATAGCCCGAATTTCTTCGGAAATGTTGTCTTCCAAAGCTGGAATAGTTGCTGGCTTATTTCTGTAGACTTTAGACTTGACGTAGCCCCACAAAAAATAGTCTAAAGGCGTCAAATCGCATGATCTTGGTGGCCAACTTACCGGTCCATTTCTTGAGATGAATTGTTCTCCCGAAGTTTTCCCTCAAAATGGCCATAGAATCGCGAGCTGTGTGGCATGTAGCGTTATCTTGTTGAAACCGCATGTCAACCAAGTTCAGTTCTTCCATTTTTGGCAACAAAAAAGTTTGTTAGCATCGAACGATAGCGATCGCCATTCACCGTAACGTTGCGTCCAACAGCATCTTTGAAAAATACGGTCCAATGATTCCACCAGCGTACAAACCACACCAAACAGTGCATTTTTCGGGATGCATGGGCAGTTCTTGAACGGCTTCTGGTTGCTCTTCACTCCAAATGCGGCAATTTTGCTTATTTACGTAGCCATCCAACCAGAAATGAGCCTCATCGCTGAACAAAATTTGTCGATAAAAAAGCGGATTTTCTGCCAACTTTTCTAGGGCCCATTCACTGAAAATTCGACGTTGTGGCAGATCGTTCGGCTTCAGTTCTTGCAGGAGCTGTATTTTATACGGTTTTACACCAAGATCTTTGCGTAAAATCTTCCATGTGGTCGAATAACACAAACCCAATTGCTGCGAACGGCGACGAATCGACATTTCACGGTCCTCAGCAACACTCTCAGAAACAGACGCAATATTCTCTTCTGTACGCACTGTACGCATTCGTGTGGTTGGTTTAATGTCCAATAAAGTAAACTGAGTGCGAAACTTGGTCACAATCGCATTAATTGTTTGCTCACTTGGTCGATTATGTAGACCATAAATCGGGCGTAAAGCGCGAAACACATTTCGAACCGAACACTGATTTTGGTAATAAAATTCAATGATTTGCAAGCGTTGCTCGTTAGTAAGTCTATTCATGATGAAATGTCAAAGTATACTGAGCATCTTTCTCTTTGACACCTTGTCTGAATCCCGCGTGATCTGTCAAATACTAATGCATGAAAATCCTAACCTCAAAAAAATCACCCGTTAATTTACAAGTTTGTAAAAAGCCATGCTTCCGGAATCCCAAAATTTTTGAGATTTTCTTTTTAAATCGCTTTTGATGTTTTTGTATTTGTTCGAATTGTACAGTTTCTAAAATAGACGCACTTTTTGAATCAATTTAGTGTTCAAAAATATTAAATTTTATAGCTACTTCAAATTGCATTAGTTTGACTTTTTATGTTTTATATTTTTTTAATATTATATAATTTTTTTATACACAATTCTTATGTTTAAAAACAAAAAAATGGATTCAAAATATTAAAATGTTAAATTAAAATGTTATTATTATAAAAATGTTAAATATAATGTTTAAAATGTTGATAAAGTAGTTCACTGTTATGTTAGTTAACAGTAATCAACTTGAGTATGTTACTGCATAACCTACACAGAGCTTTGCTGTTGCTCCATCTCAATCGTATAAATCTGACTAAACTAAATTTATTCGTAGGAATTTAAGAACGTTTTGTATCAAATCGAATTCTACTTATATCAAGAATGAATTGCTTATTAAGAGCGAACTGTTCTTGTGTCAAAATTGAATTGTGCTTCTATTAAGACCGAATTGTACATATATCAAAAAGTAAACGTATTCGTCGTTTTTTGAATTTTTTCTAACTACGAGCATCCATACAATATATTTTCTTCATGAACTTGTTGTGTAGAACTATAACATATATGCTCAAAAACGGTTATCCTTTTTGTGAGAACATTTTTCTTGTATTAAAATCGTTTGATCTTAAATCAAAACACATTTTTACTTAATAAATGCACTGTTTAAATAAAAAATATAAATAAACAACAAAACAAAACAAAAGAAACGTATTGAAATAATGTGAAGAGAGAAAATATGTGAGAGCAAAGATCACGTATTTCATTACTTTGCAGTCTACTTTATAGGGTCTACGATGTCTTTTTTCATGCGTTACAAACTTTCCGACAAACTGAAATAGCCTTTTCACTATGTGTGGCGGGTATAAACATTCATAGTGGCTTTTCGATAATGTACTGCGAAAAGCCACTTGTTGCTTTTTTTTTTTGCTTTTTTTTTGTGTTTATTTTGAAGAGAGCAAATGTGTCACAGCAAATTTATGAGAGCAAGCCTTACGCTTTTCATTACTTTGCACTTTCATTTTACAAATTACGGTTTCAAAGCTATAATTATGCACGATTGTTCTCAATATAAGCACATTGTGCATGCTACTAGAACCAATAGAAACATTTGTGCTCGATTTCCCATAATCACAAATGAAGTCAAGGTGTTCCTAACAGTGTTTTTCTCTCAGTGCTCGATCACTAAGTTCAATCGATTTACTAAGTGTGTCTGCCCTTTAAACGAGATGATCCAGTAATGTTAATAAAAAATTAACGAAATTAGACTAAACTGTTAAATATAATTATTGGAGTGGGCTTATAGCATTTAATCAAAATTAAAATTAACTTAATATGTAAGTAGATATTATAAGAAGCTCTCTAGTTCAACTTCGAAAAACAAACCAAAAAAAAAAAAAAGGAAAACCAGAGTCAAACATTTAAATATAACAAACATAAAAATTAAAATTTATAATTAAATTAGAGATTTTTAAACTGGATTTTAAAACTTTTATGCTGGTCAAACATACAAAGTTCATAAAAACTTTAAACATCAAAATTAAATTCGATTTATTTTTAATTGCCAACTATATCTGCCACATTGTAACCTCAAACAACTGCACAGAAGCCAAAATCACCCCAAAAATGATAAAAACAAAAAGAATTAAAATAGAAATTGGCTAAAAGTATAGTTTTAAAATTCAACTTTTAGAACATTTTTGCTTTAGGGAACAATGTCATCATTAGTGGTCCACTCTGCGAATGGTTTGTCATTAGTAAACCAACCAACTTGTAGAGTAACTCGTAACAAACATCAACAAACAAAAAGAGCAAACCGACACACACAATTCAGTAAGTACACTCGAGCATCAAAAAGCTAGTTTGTTAATAGTGAAGTACATTTTAATAGGAACGTCAAAGTGGTTTTTTTTATTAAAATGCGATTAAAGTTTGTTGACTCAAAACATTAGAAAAAACCGACAAACTCATTTTCAATGACACAGTCTGTCTTTCAATAGCGGAAAACTGTTCACATTTGTAACATTTTGCGCTGCGCTGAATTTCATTTAGCGAATTTTCGAAATGCTGATTCCAATGATGATGGTTCTGGTGTTGGGTTGTGGTGAAGGTGATGCTGGTGCTGCTACTACGGCCAGATAAAATGTGAACAATGTTAATCGCACAAACTGATTATAACTTGCAAAATGTTTTGCATACTTACGGAGCGGCGTATATACTCTTCAAACAGACACACACACTCACACAAACGCATACACATTTAGAAATCTACAATAGTCAAAATTTTTGTATGCAAAATAATTAGATATACAAACACAAACATACTATATATCATTAAGTGTTTAGTGCAACTAACCACAGCGGTAGTTGCAGTTTTGACCACACACAGAAATACTGCGGCATGCAATGAGTTGAAATCACGTTAGATAAATTTGTTAGATAGTCCCGTTCTAAGCATGCATTTTGTTTCGTAATCCGAGTTATAGTTGTGGTCAAGGTATTTTCGCGTTGTTAAATTGTTTGCTTAGATACAACAGATGTGAAACTTTCTGAAATACAGTGAGGACTATGAATTGTTGTCAGAATCTTGGAGTGAAATCATTTATAAATAATTGTTCCTTTATACAAAAATTTTAAATATTCCTAAAAATAGGCGTGGCACTTTAGCTTTAACACTTCAACTGTTTAGGGCTGAGAAAACATTTTGTTTCGAATTTCATATAGATATATTTAAAACTGAGCAAAAGAAACGTATAACAACAGCCAGACAGATAAACGGGCAGACGGACGGGCAGACAGACGGAAGGGCAGACGGAAGGCAGACGGATGGGCAAACAGACGGATATAGTTAGATGACTCGTCTCGTCATGCTGATACCAAGTCTTCTTTAATACGTTACAAACTTTCCAACAAACTGAATATGCACTTTACACTTTGTATAAAAATTCAGAGTGGCTTTTCGATAATGTACTGCGAGAAGCCACTTTCTGCTGTTTTGTGGCGGGTTAAAAAATTCAGAGTGGCTTTTCGATAATGTACTGCGAGAAGCCACTTTCTGCTGTTTTGTGGCGGGTTAAATAATTCAGAGTGGCTTTTCGATAATGTACTGCGAGAAGCCACTTTCTGCTGTTTTGTGGCGGGTTAAATAATTCAGAGTGGCTTTTCGATAATGTACTGCGAGAAGCCACTTTCTGCTGTTTTGTGGCAGGTTAAACAATTTAGAGTGGCTTTTCGATAATGTACTGCGAGAAGCCACATGCTGCTGTCATGTCAAGGTTTTTTTTGCGTGACACTGTGACTGGCCATGAAAAGTGAATCCATTTTGTTCGGCCAGTCAGCAACATCTATCGAAAAGCGAGTTCGTTTGAAGCTTACGAAGAAAAGCACGACAAAGTAATTTTGCAGCACGACAACGTTTAAAGATCTTATTGAAAAGGTTAGGCAGCAACTGAACCACTCTCGACGGGTGACACTTTATGGTGAAAGCATCAATTCTATCATAGCCGGGACTTTTTGTAGTTTTTAGTTTATGTTGCACCTCTTCTGGCGTGATTCTGATGATGAGGAGGGCCATTTGGCATGGAGATTCCACAAAAAGCTTAGGTGTTGTCAGCTTCTTCAGCGCTGCATGTACTGATGGGGGTGAAGGTGCTTGCCAGATGCGACGTGAACTCCTCAGCCATCTCCTCGCTCGATCTGCACCACGTGCCATTTGAGCTCGGATGGTAACTTTCCTCTTGGTTGGCCTTATAAGGTATTTGGTGGCTTTCTAGATGCTGTGGTTCGGGCTATTGGGCTATAGATTGCGCAGAAATGCGGCAGTAGCATCGTTACGGATGTTGTAGAATAGGACTTTCAACTCCTTAGTTGCGCGGTGTAAGGCCTTTTTATACAACGGGTTACGAGTTCGTTGCCAAATATAATGCAAGCGTCGCTTCTCTCTCAGCGCATTGGTGAGTTCATCTGACCAGACGAGCATATCCCTCTGGTTTCCTCAGGGCAGATAAGTCCGAGCAGGAGGTGAGCGGGCGACAGTTTGGTCTGTTTCCTCTCCACTGTTGAGCTAGGCATTTGGCTCAGTAATCTCATCAAGCAAAGTTTTAAACCGATTAGAACTACTTGGAAAAACTAAAATGAGAAATACCGCCTCACGCGCTGTATTTTTCAGACTTTGGTCCTTCCGACTATCACCTCTTCCGATCGATGAGTCATGACCTTGCCGAGCAGCGGTTTATTTCTTATGAAGATTGCGAAAAATACTTCGATTTGAGTCATTTTTCTGACATTGTATTCGTCAATTGTCCGAAATCGCATAAATTTAGTTTTTACTGTACACATTCTATGATATTTTTACTCGATGACAATGCCTACGATCGTCGTTACAAAAACAACATCATTACTATCTCCATGTCCTGGTAATAATTGCCATGTAAAACATGAATACAATATCTGCATACAGTTTTTCGGTTATTTTGGCTTTAAAAATACTTGTGTCGCGTTGTGTCCTTGTTGTTATTTGAATTGTTATTTATGTTTTTGTTGTCGTTGTTACTGAACAAGTTGTCCCTTTACGATTGTTTGTTTGTTTGTTTGTTTTTTTCACTTTACTTTTTCCATTTTAGCAAATAGTTTTGCATTGTGCGCTCCAAATTAACGTGTTACCAAACATTAAAAAGCTGAAAATCCAAGTTTATTCTGTACGCCACTACTCGATATTTGCAAATGTTAACTAGATGAGTTAGCACTTTTTGTCGTCGACCACAGCAAGTCGTCGTTGCTGTCGTTGTCGATTTTATTGTTATACAGTTTGAGGTAGCTAGAATAGGTAGTATGTGTGTGTGTGTGTGTGTTTATTTTTGCAATCGAAAAGCATAGAAAATTGACATTAAATGAGTTTGACATAATGTCGTTTTGTGTGTGTGTGTGTGTGTGTTTGGGGAAATTTCAACAGTAATTGAAGTTTTTATTTTGCATATTTTTATTGTATGTGTGTGTGTGTGTTAGCATTAGTTTTTGACAATGAATAAAATACACACATACATACATATATGTTTGCATGCTTCCTGCTGTGTGTTAAACGTTGCGTATACGCAATACGTTACGTATACGTAATGTTATTTTAATTCTTTTACATTTCATATTATTTTTTAAGCTTTTAATTTTATTTATTCATGGCTTTTGCTATGCAAATCGATTTACTTTGCATATACTATATACTATTTATATATGTACTATGTATTTTATTTTATATGAAAATTGTTTTATATTTATTTAAATAAACTCAAATGGGGAAAGTTTATACAGAATTTACAAAAGAGAGATTTGCTCAAATGATTAAAGTTTGTTTTTATTTATTTATTTATTTATTTATATATAAAAATATGTTGTACTATGTACCATGCTATTATTTATGCATAAAATTTTTTTGTTTTAAATTGAATAAAGAAACAATTTTGTTGTTCGTAAATAGATTAAATATGTTTCGTTATAAATATTGTATATAAAATAAAAATGTTATAACAAGATACAAATTTTAAATTTAAAAAATAAAAATTTAATTTATGCAAAACTGTTGTGATATGGTACACTTATTTAACAGTCTTTTGTATTTAAAATTTCGTACATTGCATAACATATTCAATTTGTAAAAAATTGCTGCCATATATTAACAATGAAATAAATTTTGTCTTAGTTGTCTGTGATGGGCATATTTTTTAAAATCAAGCTGAGAGTCAAATCTGTTGTTTTTCGTAAACTATGCTATTTGAATAAAGGCTTTTAGAATGTTTCTTTTGATACCGAAAAGTGTAATCTTAATAAATCGACGTGAATGCACTATGGGAAATTTTGCCAGTTTGTGAGGTCAAAACCCATTTTTTGAAAGTAGCGAATTTAAATTATTTTTGAGTGCAACGCGTTAACAAAAGTTAGTTCTTCAATGTTGTGTACCAAAAATCACAATAGATGGCGCCACTACGAAGATATCAGCTGATAAGCACAGCTGTTGCAATTGCAAAGCACGTGCTTTTAAATTTTAAAGCTCTGACGCAATTGGAATGTGAAACGAAAATTTTTCATTAAGTGTCACTTTTAAAAAGGTATACAAAATGAGTCCAGAGGAGTCCATTCATGAAAAATATTTTTTGTTGTGGAGTATTGAATTCTCGTTCAAATGATTGTAATTAAAAAAGCCACTTTTAAACACTTTGCGTGAAATTTAAATTTTTGGGACCTAACCTCAAATTTTTCAATGCAAAATTGTTTTGAAAGTGCTATAAAGTGAGTGGGAAAAGCGCAAAAGGAGGACGTTGTTCTTAATATTTTTAGAATGCCATACCAGAAGTGGAATTGGGAACTCAAAGAGAGCTTTTGGTGCATACAAGCAGAAAATTTTGCTACCGCTTGAGCCCAATTCCGTTACAATCATGGAGTTTGTGTAGGTTTCCAAACAGTTGTAAGTTTTACGGGGAACTTAAAGCCAGTGGACTGACCAACACTGCCATACACTGCTAAGAGCAACAGATTACGCAAAAGGCGCGCTGCAAATCTTGCGAGAACGGAACAAGGCAATGTAGCTTTGCTAGTCCATGCAGCAAGCGTCGCTGTGCAAAAGAATAGGCAAGACACCCTTGCAAGTGTTTTACTTGTTCGTTCGAAATGTCCAGAAAGAAACACCTTCGACTTCCAACGACACATCGGAGGATCAAAATTGTTGTATATATAACAAGAAAGAACGCTGAAGTCGAGTATGCTCGACTGCAAGATACCCTGTACCCAATCTATATGTACCTTAAGTTAGGTTCTATTTGACTACCATACATCATTGAATTTAATTTTCATAGAAAAACTTAAAAAATCGGGTATATCTTTGATTGGGTTTATACCTAAAATTTTGTTGGGCCTACCCATATTGGTCTATTTCATTGGGACTATCATAGACATAATTTATACTAAATTTAAATTTATAAGAATAAAAAAATTGTAAAAACGCAACATTTTGGGGTAAATTTGTATGGAGGCTATACCTAAAATTTTGTTGGTCCTATCCATATTGGAATATTTTATTGGGACTATCATAGACATAATTTTATGGGGGGTACCCCTTAAAATGGGTCTAGAGAAAAACCGTTTGTAAGTGACTACTTGACGGTTCAGGAGAGTGTAAGTTTCAAATATGGTGGCTCTATCTCTTAAAGTCTCCGAGATAATCGTTTTCATACGGCAAACAGCATGACAGACGGACAGACGGACGGACGGACAGACAGACAAAGCTAGTTCGACTCCCCTTCCAATGCTGATCAAGAATATATATCCTTTATAGGGTCTATCTTGCCTCCTTCTGTCTGTTACATACATTCGCACAAACTTAATATACCCTTTTACACTTTGGGTACAGGGTATAAAAAAAAAAAAGAAATAAATAAATAATATGAGGAAAAATTTATTATGTAACACATTTTTATACCTGTTACACTAGTGTAAACAGGTATATTCAGTTTGTCGGAAAGCTTGTAACGCATTAAAAGAGGCATGTCTTTTCGACTGTCTCTCTGTGCTTCTCTCTGTAAAACTAAACCTAAAATTTTCTTTCGGTGGCGTTTCGGCTGATCTTTCAGCTCTTATGCGTTCCGCATCTGCAGTGTTTTGAACATTTTCAGTTCTTTTTGATGGCATTTTTTACTTACATATATGCTATTTTTTTTTTTTGGTTTGCAGCGCAACCAAAATGGGTTGGGGCTAACTTAAAAACGGACTAAAAAATACCACTATTTTTATTTTACCCTAAATATATTGGGGAAAGCTGAAATCAGGTGTTTTTTATTTTTGTTTTTTGTTTATTTTAAAAAAGCTAAACATTTTTGTATGGGAATAATAGAAAATAGACTTCTTAAAAGAACTGATTAAGCATTAGGCATTGTTTTAGTGAAATTTCAACTTACTTGCATTGTTTACTTTCAAATGTAACCGGTTTGGGGCTCATCGGTTGGACGGTTTCAACGTAAAGTGCGGACATAGAAACATTTTTACTTTTATATATATATATATATATATATATATAGATATAGATTTATATGTATAGATATAGATAGATATTCAGTATACATGGTTTAATCGATTGTAATATGTACATTTAAGTACGAAGTAGATTCCAACTTCTAAATAATACGTACAAACATTTGGTTATATCTTTTAGAATAAAACTAAATTTAAAATTTTTTCCATTCGAAACAACACAGCCATAAATTGAACAGATTTCAACTTTTAACACAGATTGACAACTAATTTCCAAAGCTATCACAGCAGCATAGATATTTTCACTAACAACTTCAGCAGAATTCCATTTAAAACACAAAACTCAATCTTAGCAAATCTGTCAGACGACAAGTAAGCTAAGCGTTAGTTTAAGATTTAGATACTACAAGCAACTGTGACATTATGCATAATCATGCTGTTGCGAGCGATTTCAAAATATACAAATACAAATACAAACCAAAACCACAAAACCAAGTCACTTTAACTGCAAAGATATAGCTGAGCTTGTTTCTATTTATGCCACAGTACCGGACAGGACGAATAAGATAAATCAAAATCAACAAGAAAGCCAAAGTGTTAAAGTAAGAGTGACAATAAGTAAAATCTGCTGCATCACAAACTAACTAAGCTATGCTATATACGAGTATGCTAGCGCATCTTTTAAGCTAATGTCGACAAGCAGAACTCCATCTAAAGTGGCTATAATCCGCCATGTAAGCTGTTACAAAGTCTACATAAATACTTAAGACAACAACAAGTGGCATCAAGTGGCGAGAATACATAGTTGAACTAAGACTGCAGTCAAGTGAAATGTAGTGAAATACATTGAGACAGGTTAAATATAATGGCCACTCATGATTGTATTGCCAAGCAGCGGTAGCGGCCGCGAAAAGCGAAAGGATAATGCAAGACAATGCCAAGAAAGAAAAATCAAGTGAGTCGAAGGTTAACCAAGGACCATGATGGCAGCAAAGAGCATAACGGAAAACAGAGAAACAATTGAGACATAAAGTCTAGAAAGAAAAAAATACCAGACAGACAGTATACAACAAACCCATGAAAGGACAGATACAAAACCAAAGTCATGCTTATGTAAACCAAGTCAAATATTCGCAGCACGCGAACTTTTCATTTATAACGCCATGCGGCGTATTGCCATGAAATAGCAGACATGATGGCGACGATAAAAGGTGTAAGAATCTTTTACTTACTTTCTTTCTAACTGATTTCTTTTTTATTTTTTTGTAACTTTAAAAGGAAATTCTTGTTTGCACTACGCTATGTGCAAATAAAATGCCAAACGACAAAGCTAGAAAATCGAATATGAAATGAAATCTTTAGCTTTTCATTGTTTTCATTTTTTTTATTTCTATGCTAAGTTACAAAACAAAAGCTGGCCAAGGACATTTATGTTGAAAATAAAAAATTGAATACATTGAACATAAAAATTTCGAATAAAAAAAGAAATAATTAAAGCTTTAAAGAATTTTATTAGAAAAAAATTGTAAAAAAATATAATAAAAAAGTTAATAGATATTTTTATGCTTTTCACACTATTTGCATTTTTATTTGTCTTTATAGACGCTTCAAAAAACTTTTCTGACCCATATGACCCACATACAAAATGTATTATTACTATTTAATTAAATTTTTCTCATTAAAAATATTACAATTTACAAACAGTTTATACTTCGAAAATATATTATGCTGCTAAGATGTAGAATTTCTTAAACTCATAACAATATTTTTTTTTTTTTTTGGTTTCATGTTTGCATTTCTTCACTATTTAAGCGAACGCAGCTTTTAAAAATTATATTAAAAACTTAATAATATTTTTTCTTTCATGGTTTTGAATCTTATAAAGAAATTCATACTAAAGGTTTTTGAAATTATATTGGCGGTCCGAAGAATATTTATTATATACTCGCCAGGTATCCGAGTGCTACTACGTTGTACGGGTGTTTTGGCTGCTCTTTCAGCTTTTTTTTTTTCCCATTTCGCATGTGCTGTGTATTGTGTAATTTCAGTTTTTTTTTGATACCATTTTTCACTATACGAGGTGTGTTCAAAAAGTATCACATATTTTGTGTTTTTTTTTTTTTAATTATTTATTTATTCATGAATATCTTTTTTGTCCCCTTTAAAGTAATCCCCTCCCGATAAAATACACCTATGCCAACGTTTTTTCCAATCCTCGAAACATGCCAAATAGTCCCTTTCCGGTATAGCCATCAGCGCCTTCTTCGATTTAGCATTTATCTCCTCAATCGACTCGAAACGCGTTCCCCGGAGTGGTCTCTTGAGTTTTGGGAATAGACAGAAGTCACACGGTGCCAAATCAAGCGAATGCAGTGGTTGCGGAACGATATTGGTTGGATTTTTGGCAAAAAAGTCACGAAAAATCAGTACAGATTTTAGAAAAAAAAATCATAATTTTTGGTACTAATCGAGAATTGACACGTTTGAGGCCCAAAACATCCTTCAAAATTGTATTAATTGATCCTTTCGATACGCCAATTTCATCAGCAATGTCTCTCATAGTTAATCGACGGTGTGCAAGCACTAATTCTTTTACTTTTTGGATGTGAGCATCGTCCGTTGAGGTCGTTGGTTGATCGGGGAGCTCTTCGTCTTCAACACGTTCGCAACCTTCTTTCAACAATTTATACCAATCAAATGTTGTTGATTTTGGTAGAGCTCGGTCCCCATAAGCCTTCTTCAACATTTTTATTCCATTTATTCCATTCAGAAAAAAAATTTGATACAGGTTCTTTGATCCATTTTTTTGAATAGGTAAAAAATCGAAGACGATCCAAAACACGTGCAAGCAAAGCAGCTGTCAACAATTAAGTGAACATTCAAAATGGCCGAGCTTGTCGGCATAAGTGAGAGACATGAGTACCAACCTAACGCCATAAAAAAATCGAAATTCGAATATACGTAACTTGCGAAAATTCAAAATTCGCGATAATGTTTGAACACTCCTCGTATGTTCTTTTTTTTTTTTTTTTTTTTGCGTTTGCAGCGTTACCAAAATGGGTTGGGACTGACTTAAAAATATACTAAAAAATTGGGAAACGCGGCAATCAGCTGTTTTTTCATTTTTGTTTATGTTCAACAAGCAAAACGTTTTTGTATGGGAAAATTGGAAAATCGACTTCTTAAATGAGCCGAATGTGCATAATACTTTGTTTTAATGGTCTAAAACACTACTTGCATTGTTTTCTTTCAAATGTAAACGGTTTGGGGCTCATCGGTTGGACGGTTTCAACGTAAAGAGCGGACAAAGAAACATTTTTACTATCGTATTATATATATATATATATATAGATTAAAACAATAAGGAGGTTGGTGTAGCAAACAAAGACATAAGCATACATTTGACAGACTATGGTGTATTTATAAAAGGGTACATAAAGTGTTTTCTCTCTCAATAAATTTTGTACCAACGTCAATCATAATAAAACACAAATCGAAGTAAAACAAGAAAAAACGTTAACTTCGGTAGAACCGAAGCTTAAATACCCGTCACACGAATCTTTAAAGAGTTTATGTGTAATCATCAGTGGTCACCCAAGTTTACACACAATATTAATTTAAAATTTTGAGCTCAAAATACAGATATGTATAACAACATATTTCTCGAATATATCTGGAAATGGGCGGTAAGGTTGTATGCAAGAAACACCTAAAAATGGGCGTGGCATCATGATATTGGAAGAGTTTTTACCCAATATGGAGTAAATACATGTATAAATAATAACCATTTTCATACAAAAAATGGTCGGAAAGTTTGTATGGGGGCTATACCAAAAATGGGCGTGGCACATCTGATTTGACATTGGATGACATTAGAATGTTTTGAGCCAAATTGGAGTGAATATATGCATAATTATTAGTATTTTTTTTTACAAAAAATCGGAAAAATCGGAAAAAACTTAAAGTTTATATAGGGGCTATGCCTAAAAGAGGGCGTGGCATTTTGGTTTTGACACTGGATGACAAAAGAAATGTTTTTACACAATTGGGAGCGAATACATTCATAAATAATTACAATTTTTATACAAAAAAATCGGAAAAAAACGGTAAGTTTGTATGGAAAAAACACATAAAAATGGGCGTGGCATCATGATATTGGAAGAGTTTTTACCCAATTTGGAGTAAATACATGAATAAATAAAAACCATTTTCATACAAATTCGAAATTCGAAAATGGGCGGAAAGGTTGTATGGGGGCTATACCAAAAAATGGGCGTGGCTCATCTGATTTGACATTGGATGACATTAGAATGTTTTTAGCCAAATTGGAGTGAATATATGCATAAATAATTAGTATTTTTATACAAAAAATCGAAAAAATTGGAAAAAAACTGAAAGTTTATATGGGGGGCTATGCTTAAAAGAGGGCGTGGCATCTTGGTTTAAGCACTGGATGACAAAAGAAATGTTTTTATCCAATTGAGAGCGAATACATTCACAAATAATTAGTATTTTTATACAAAAAATTGAAAAAAAACGGTAAGTTTGTATGGGGGCTATACCTAAAAATGGGCGTGGCACTCTCATTCTCTAACTTAATATAGTCGTTGCCGAGAAAAGCTTAATATCCAAATTTCAGCTTAATATCGTAATATCTTCAACAAAAAAGATGCCTAGAAATATACAGACAGACAGACGGACAGACAGACGGACAGACAGACGGACAGACAGACGGACATTGCTAGATCGATTCGTCTCGTCGAGCTGATCAAGAATATATATACTTTATGGGGTCTACGACGTATCCTTCAATGCGTTACAAACTTTCAGACAAACTGAATATACCCTTCACACTATGTGTGACGGGTATAAAATAAAATAAAAACAAGAAAAATAGTTAACTTCGGTTGGACCGAAGCTTATACCTGTTACACATCATTTGACGTTGATAGACCTTCGTGTGCAGCATTTGTATTAAATTTTATTTTAAAATACTAAACAAATCAAAAAATATTCTTAAAAAATTAGAAATTCTCGGTCCGATTTGAACCAGTTTTAAACTGATGACTTGGCATGGTATTCGAAGCATTTGTACCATATTTGAAGCCATTCGCTTTATAAATACTTTTGTTTTCTTAGAAGAACTTGACAAAATGTTGTACTTTTGTATGGGAGCTATACCTAAAAGTGGGCGTGGCACAGTGATTTTAACAAAGAAAGTACACAGGACCTAGAAAAGCTTAAGTTTAAAATTTCAGCCCAATATCTTTAAAACTGAGCGAATAAATCGCGAAGCAACATACAGACGGACAGACAGATGGACATGGCTAAATCGATTCGTCTCTTCAAGCTGATCAATAATATATATATTTTATTAGGTCTCCGATGCCTCCTTTAATGCGTTACAAATTTTTAGACAAACTGAGTTTACCTGTTTACACTAGTGTAACAGGTATAACAAGGAAAACATTAACTTTGGTCAAACCGAAGCTTATATACCCGTCACACGTATTTTTAAATTGTGAATGTTTTATCATCAGTGGCTTTCATAGAACTTCGCGATGGGATAGGACGGGGTCAACGATAAAAAAGTGTTTTAACCCAATTTAGAGTCAATACATTTTTGAAAAATAACAATTTTCATACAAATATTCGAAAATGGGCGGTAAGTTTGTATGGGGACTTTAGCTAAAAATGGGCGTGACACCTTGCTATTGATATTGGCAGATATAAAATGTGTTTTTGGGTAATTCGGGGTGAATAAATTCGTAAATAAAAATTATATTCATATAAAAATTGTAAAATGGGCGGTAATTTTGTATGTTGGATATATCTAAAAATAGGAGTGGCACTTTCATATTCAAACTTGACCTGGTCGTTGCCGAGAAAAGCTTAATTTTCAAATTTTCAGCTTAATATCTCTAGTAGTCTCCGAGTTAATCGTGTTGAAACTAGAGATGGGCGTCAGGCGGGAATCCCGCGGGATCCCGCCCAATCCCCGAAAAAAAATTTCGGATCCCGAGCGGGATTTCGGGATTGAGCGGGATTGGGAAACTTTAAAATTTTCGGGAGTTTTCGGGATAGTCGAGCTATCCTCCCGAACTTTTAAAAGTTTCCCGATCCCGTCCCGATCCCGATCCCGAAAGCGGGACCAGCGGGATCGGGCGGGATTTGCGGGATTCCCGCCCGACGCCCATCTCTAGTTGAAACAAGCTGACGGAAAGACAGACATTGTTTATTAAGCTATTTGGGGTATCCTAAATTGTTTTGTGAAAAAGGCTTGAGAAATTGCTGCTAAATAAGGGCATACTGCTTTAAGCCGAACAGCAGGGTACTTATACCATGATTAAAATATTTATTACAAACATCTGTCAAAATTTTTTCAGGGTTGCTTAGTGTGCGTTCAGACAAGCAAATATTTTGAAACAAATATTTACAATTTTTACATCTTTTGCATTAAAAATATTTTCAAATATAATGGAGTTTCAACAAATAGTAGCATAAAATTCGAAGAAATTGAATAAAAGGGAATAAAAATTGCAAAAATTTGATCAAAATATTTGGATGTCTAATTGTTCCCTTAATCTAGAAACATAAAATATTTGGATTAGCATCATAACAATCAAAATTTTCAATTCAGATTGAGCCACTATTCAATAATAATAACAATAAAATTAAAGAACTGTTGGTATAAGTTTGGTCGACTACGGAATGCACTGTTCCCCATTTGTATCTACTTTAAGTTACATCTTATTCTAGTACCATTATTTATTGTACTTTCGTACAAAAAGACAATAATTTTAAATTTTGAGGTAACTTTGTATGGGGGTTGCTTGTCATAGTATTCCATTGGAGTTTACTTCACAAATTTTTATGGAGTACAAATTCAAATGAGTTTACTAATAATCTCGGAGACAGTAAGATATAGAGCCACCATCTCTGAAACTTGGACTCTTTTGAATAGTTACAAATGATACATTTAAATAATTATCTACTCAACTATTTCGTGCAACATTTCTGCAAACAAACTTTCTTGCGGTACAACTATTTGGATTAAAGTTGAAATAATATTTTATTAACTACATTTCCATTTAAAAAATAAAAGAGATGTGATGAGAAATTAAGTAGCCACTCAAAGCCACAATAGCAACAACTACAAAAAAAATTACACAAGGCGACAAAATAATATAAATTTTTGTTAACTGAAAAAAAAAAAGAAAAAAAGTAACAACAATATAAAAAGCGCAAAATAAACAAGCGTTCTAAAGAAAACAACATTAAGTATCTCATTAAATTTCACAACAAACACATGCATATATAAAATGCATTTGAAAGACAGAGAGGGAGCTTATTTGTGCGAATAGAGTAAAGAAAGTAAACTACGCGCATAACAAGTAAGGAGTTTCCGGTGAAACTTTAAATAGAATATACAATTTTTTTGCAACATTTCTTAGTTTTTTTTATAAAAGTTAAGAAAAAAAACTTTAGTAACTTTTAGGGCGTTGACGCGGCATAAGCACGTCAAGCGGCGGGTTAAAGCGGGGCGTATTAAAGCGGCGTAAGTGCATTTTTATTGCGTATAAAATGCATTTTGCAATGCCACAAACCAAAAAAATTAAAAAACAAATAAAAAAGTTGGACATCGCATTTTTAAGTGGAATATACGAGCATTTGCAGAAAAAAATATGGGACTGTGAGAAAAATAAAAATAGCAGCAAGTCGTGTCTAAAAATAAGAAAAAACAATGAAAAGATGCGGTAAAATATATAAAAAAAATGAACAAATGTTAAAAAATTAAAGCAAGAAAAGATAAAAAAAAATGTATATGTGTAGTTTTAAGTAATATAAAGGGTGTTTTTTTTAATAAAAATATTTAATGGCTCTTATAGACACCTAAAAGCATTATTTTGTTCCACATTATAACAGGGTGCTTGCCACTAGGGACTAAGCGGCTTTTCGTCATCCATCCAATACTCTGCACAGCATGCTATGGGTATTTTGCTGAATTGTTTGCTGAAAGTCACCATTATTTTTGTATGAAGAATATTTGTTATCTTTTCAACGCTTCAAACTTTACGATTTTAACATTGTGGGTGGCGAAGATTTATCTGGGAATTCAAACAAGTTTGAAGTTATAGGAGCATTATGTCTAGCAAAATTATTCGGGTTGTCTCATTAATAGAAGAAATTATTATAAGCAGCTTTAACTGAAAGCATTGGACACAAGGTCTATATTATTTAGTGCAGATCGTCAAAAAAAAAAAAAAAAAACTGATAAAGCTTAAACAGGAAACTGCTGCTTTATCTCCAATAGTCTCCAGACATTGCCTTCGCCGATATCGATATGCATGCTACTATATAGGACCAGGGAAAGTATGAACCATATAAATTGTTAAGTACGTCGTGGATACTTTTGAGTAAGCATTTGAGCTACAATAAATAAAAACTTAGTATTTTAGGCAATTGGAGCGGGAAACGTATAATTCATTGGAAAAGTCTACGCTGAGAAACAATGGCTGGTGTCACAAAAAAATTTAAACTAGAAAATCATAAAAAAGAACCTTAGGTCAAAAGTCAAATCTAAAAATTTTGCTCGTGTTTCTTAAAAATATTCTTCTTCTAGTTTATACCAAAAAAGAACTGGTTTTCCCTAGCGCTATTTTATATATTTTGGGTCCTAGAGTCCACAAAAATATGGCTATAAAATATTTCACCATTAATCGTTTTCGAGATATCTTTAAAAATCCGTTTTGAAGAGTAAATTATCAGGTTTAAATGATGACATTCAGATTTGACTATGACTTTTACCTATGGATCCGTAAGAAAATTTTACATATATGATAATCATTTAAAGTTTTTAAAATAACACCCTTTATTCATTTTCTTTATCAGGGGTGTTACACAAAATCTCTTTTGTTTGGCTTTTAATCTCTTTTAAAATTCAATTAAATAATTTAAAAAGTTCACAGTTAGTTTAAACTACATATATATATATATTTTTTTTTTTAACCCCTGTATATTTTTGTTACACCCCTGTATATTTTTTTGCTACATCTCTATTTAATATGGTCCGCTTGTTAGCTTATGTTGCAATGATTTTTATGAAGGTATTTTTTTTTGCTAGCGGAAACATAAAGTTACATGTAACACATACTAACTAGTTTCATTATGTTTACAGAGAGTAGCTAACACTACTGACCAGTAAGAGCAACAACAAATACAAATGTCAGAATTAAGACAAACAAACATAGTAAGTGTACATAGTATAAATGAAAGAACAAACAGAGTAAAAGTACGCGCTTTTCAATTGTAAACATAGCAAATATTATTATATACTCGTAAGTAGTTACGTACAAAGAAACTAACATGAATCGTATAGCATACAAATGTTAAATATTTTCAAGAACTGACCAAGGAACTGTTTTGTAGAAACATATTTGGAAAGATATAAAGCAGTGTTGTTGTTTTAAATCTAACGGTTTAAAGTGAATGAAAGAAAAATAGAATTCACAACTAGTTTAAACAATGTGAAAAGTTAAGAAAAGTTTTCTGTTTGTTTTTATTATTATATATTTTTTTTATTTATTTTTTTTTTTTTTTTTTTTTTTTAAATAATTTTTAAAACTTTTTTTTTACTGAAAATACATATAGGTTTGCATAGCGTATCTTTTGCCGATAAAGCTGCCATCTGACGGCAAATAACGTAAATGTGATCATGTGTTAATACTTTTTACATGTTTATTTTCTTATATCAAATACAGAACAAATAATAAAAAAAGTCAACAACACGATTTTTGTTGTCTTTATCCGCTTTTCTCGTAAGTCAGAAGTGATGGGACTTTTGGGCACCAGAAACAAAAACTGGAAGAGAGCTTTAAAATGTTGCATGTCGTCTGTCTGTTGCGAGGTGATTCCTTCTGCTCAGTTTTAAAGATATTGAGCTAAAATTCGAAACTTAAGCTTTTCCCAGTCCTAGGCAGTTTGTATGTTAAATTGAGAATGCCACGCCCATTTTGAGGTATAGCTCCCCATACAATTTAACCGCCCATTTTCAATTTTTGTATGAAAATGGGAATTAATTATGCATGAACTTACTCCAAATTGGGCAAAAACTCTTCTATTGTCATCCAATGTTGAATCCAAGGTGCCACGCCCATTTTTATATATATCCCCCATACAAACTTTCCGCCCATTTTCGAATTTTTGTATGAACATATGTATCATTTATGAATACATTCACTCCAAATTGGGTAAAAACACTTCTTATATCATTTAATTTCAAATCCAAGGTGCCACGCCCATTTTTATATTTAGCCCCATACAAACCTACCGCCCATTTTCGAAATTTTGTATGAAAACTTTTATTTTTTCTGAATGAATTCAATTAAAATTTGGTAAAATCAATTTCAACGTCCGCCAAAGTGAACATTATCGATATTGTATGGATCGGGCTAATATAACATAAAGCCTCCATAAAAATTTGACCAAAAAAAAAGTCACCTTTTTGAGTAGTATGATTTGAGATAGCTATGTAGGCTAGGGTGGTCCAATCTAAAAATTTTTTATTTCGACAACTTTTTTTGAGATATTAAAAATCCTAAAGTCATGTTTTTTTGAAAACCCATTAATTATTCTTATACTACCCATCTCTTAATTCTCTATACAGAGTTGAGTGCCTTCATACATCAAAGTTTACCTCTCAAAGGTTAGTTCTACCTTTAAAATTGAGCCTTTGCACATAACAAAAAGTACATTTCCATAATTTTTGCACATTTTAAAACAAAATCCCTGATTCATTCGAATCCGTAAGTCCTGGCTCGGTGGTGTTCCTTCTTAGTGAAGGCATTTTCTACAGTGGAAACCTTCTGACTCTCTCTCTCTCTCTCTGTTTACATTTTAATATTTCTTTTTAATATTTCTTCAATTTTTATATTTCATTTAGCTCAAAAGACATTTTGCTTTGTTCAATGAAGCATTATTGTTTCAGTAAGAAGATTTTAATTTTCGTTTTTGTTTTTTTTTTTTTTGGTTGTTTTATGTATTTATTATTTTTTTTTGTTACTTAAAATGAAAATGAAAGAAAAATGTGCTCCACATTTAAATAAACACAAAAAGAAAACTCAATAAGAATGGTTTTTGTAAAGCTGCCACACAAACTTATTTAGATTCTTTTTAATATTACATTTTAATGCACACAAGTAATATGCAATATGAAAATAAATATTTAATCTAATTATGTAAAAAAAATAACAATGATGTAAAGACTAATTAATCATTTTGTTAAAATAACAGACGTTTCCGGCTCCTACGGCGGCTACAACAGACAAATATGTGCTTCAACGCTAATGAGTGCTCAACATGCATACACGCCACAAAGTATGCTACAAAAAATATGTATTTATGTAAAAAAAAAAAGGTGCGCTTAACTAGAAAACTTTATAAAATATTTAACACGCTGCTAAATGGTGCAACAAAAAAGTAGAAACAAAAAATTAAATTTAAATTTGGCGCAAATGCAACAAAAACCAAACGAAAATTTACTATGAAAAATTATAAAAGCTTAAAAACAAAAAAAAAAAACAAGTAAAGTGAATAAAGTAAAAAGTTTGCCAATTTTTTTTTTTTTTTTTTTTTGTGAGGCGCTATCTATTTTACATACAAACACACACAAATGTGTTAGATGTCCTGCGACTAGACAGGAAATTGGCGCACACACCTTGCAGTCATGCAGTAAAAAAGCATAAAATATACAAAAGAAAAAAAGAATGCAAAATAAAATTGAGTGTGTAAATGTGAGTGAGTATGTAGTTGTGTGAATAAAAGTGTCCAATACAAACATTCAATGACCATTCGTACACCCAAAAATCGCAACTGTACTAGTGTGTATATGCAAGATCATGTTTAGAAATTTTTACATTAAAATTGGTTTTGAAGATATCAACTCTAAAAAAATAAAGAAGCTTTCAGTTTAATTATTAAATTGGAAATATCGAAGCACTGGTAAACTTTTAACAACGATAACATTAAAAATAGCTGGGAAGTCCTGGGGTGGTGGTTGTAGGTCTGCTTTGGGGGACACCACCATAATCTTGACTTATGGCTTAAAAAACTGATGGTGCAATATCTCAGAGAATTACTAAGCGATTTTTATTTTTTAACCCGTTTTGGAAAGAAGAAAGTTACACCTTTTAAATAGTATATATGGTATTGTTACATTCAAATCATAACTGTGCGTATTTTTAAAGCAAACGAATTTTATTTCAAGTTTATTTTAGTTTTCTCGATGTTTATTCACACTATCTACATATTTGTAAACATTTTTTTAAATTAATAAGTATCTCTAGGATTGCCATTAAATTAAAGAAGAGGCGGTGTACCGCATTGCTAACATTGAGCAGCTCAGCAGAAGGATCATGCATCAGAATTGAAAATGAGAGGGCATACTTTATGTAAGCTCGTGGGCAACTTGACACGGAAAGCCATGCAATGATATTTGCTTGATGACAGATGTTGAATAAGGGGACGTCGCCGAGAAACATGAAGGACAACAGTGTCTAGGGAGCAACGAGAAGGATTTCACATACCAGTGTAGAGTAAACTTGCAGTCCTTGCAGAGAGCAGAAAGAAGTGCAGAGTAGCTATTAGCGCCCTATTAGTCATTGGGGTTTCAGGAAACGTGGTGGAAGAGAGAGGGAGAGAGAGAGAGATAAATATTTAATACATTTTTATTATAACATCAAATCAAGCATGAATTACTTTAATAATTATACGAACAGATATTGGACAATTACGACATATGTACATGTAACCATTTCACATCAATTGAATGTATTTCATTTAATACTAACTATAATTCTCGATTTGGTGCACTTTGAACCAATAAAACACGTAAATAACACCCAAAAACAGTTATCACTATTAATTTTGTAATATCGATATGTTATCGATTTCTTTTCATCTCTAAACAAAGAGTTGTTCATCTCTTCGTGCACTTGCCTGTTTCTCATTACTATGCAATAGAAGATCACGACAAAATCAAGCACGCTAAGCAAATTCTTACTTTGTATGGTTAACAATTTTTTTACTCCACGCCTGTATGCAAAAATATGTTCCACATCTGAACAGGACATACACGTAGTCCTTGTTTCATTTTAATAAAGTTTTTTTTTTTTTTTGAAATTTTTAAATCCGCACTTGTAACGACAGCAATAAACTTGCACTCTGAGTGTCGCACTCATTGTAGGTGTGGTCATATCCTGCAAAGAAGTCGTATTCAGAGAGGACGAACGTGCATTGTTGCGAGTAAACGTTACACTTGAAGCGGAAATTATAATTTATTGCTACACTTGCGGGTGTGTGCACTATTTTTTTTTTTTGTGTGCATTTTTTCGCTGTTGAATTTCTTTCTTTTTAACAAAAAAAGAGGAAAACTTTTCTTTAGTATTTCCTTTTTTTTTTTTTTGTGCTTACAGCTATTTTTTAACTCGCTTGGCGTGTTGGCTACATGTATCTATCACAAAGCTAAAAAAATCTGGACAGCCTTTTCACAGAGGCAGACATTTAGATTTTAAACGAAGTTCTAGTGAAATGTATGTATCTATTTGTAGTACATACTTATGGCGTTGTAGAAGTGATTTAAACTAATGATTGTGTGTAGCTTAATTTAGCTTGTTTGTATGTAATTAAAGTTTGTTAATTTTAAAAGTGGATTTGTTACTATATTAATTTTTTATATTTAGATTTATTGAAGGCGACAATTAGAATGCAATTTTTTCAACAACTTATATAAAACATGTTAATATTGATGTCTTCAAGTCCATTTAGTGTTTTTAATTAATTCTTTTCCGATTCGTATCTGCACTTTTTTTTTTGCAATTGCATTTATTTTTGGTGGCATTTTTGTACTTTTTTTTTAATGCATCAAGATCAAAATATATTAATACTAAAATAAAAATGTACAAAAAGCACTAAAAATACAAATTTTTGTTTCTTTTTTTCGCTTAGTTCGCTTCTACAAAAAAACGTACAAAAAATGTGAGAAGTAGAAAATCGACTTCACAAACTGACCGAATATGCCATATACATTGTTTTAGTTATCTGAAATTAATATTTGCATTTTTGCCTTTCAAATGAAACCGGTTTTGGGACACAACGGTTGAATGGTTTCAAAGTCCATAGCGGACAAAGAAATATTTTTATTATTGATTTTATTATATATTAAAATATTTAATAGAAATTTCCGAGTTGTTTATCGATGGTTGTCATATTCAATTCTTTTGTGAAGAGTAGAGTTCTGAACACACCATTCACATCCAGATATAACTAGAATGGTTTTATTTTAATGGGCCTAAATCCGTTTGCTATGCGAATCGGCAGCAATACCCCAAATTTGTGTTTCGCAGCTTCATGTTGGAACAACTGAAAGTTTACTCCTGCTGTTCAGTTAACAATACAATATTTTTAACGGCTGTAATATGGTTCCTAAAAGTCAACCTTCGATCTAGTATGACACCTAAGAGTTTTGACTTTGTAGCTTGTCTCTGTACCGTTAAAAAATAGTGCCGAAGGGGGTTTTACTTTTTAGAATGTAGCAACCGTTTATACATTTGTCACTATTGAATTAAATATTCTATCTTTTAACCCCATCTCTCAAGACATCCCCATCTTGAAGACCATCAGCTGCTTCTTTTTGCACATAGATGAGTAGAAAACGCTAAAATCGTCAACAAAAGACGCGTTTATCTTTCGACTTTGCATTACATGACTTGCAAGACTTCATGCATGACATGCCTTGCAAGACTTCATGCATGGCATGTCATGCAACACTTCATGCATGACATGTCTTGTAAGACTTCATGCATGACATGTCATGCAAGACTTCGTGTATGACATGTCTTGTAAGACTTCATGCATGACATGTCTTGTAAGACTTCATGCATGACATGTCTTGCAAAACGTCTTGTATTTATGGTTTATGTAATTTAAAAATATTGAAGAGTACAAATTTTGGTTACGCAACCGATGACATGTCCTTAAGCATTCACTAACGATTATGTCATCAGAGGAAAAAACTTTTGGTATTATAATGTAATGCTCTCTCATTTTTCGACAGTTTCAGCCTTCACAACACTGGATCGTCCAATTTTTATAGAACAGACAAACATTGATTTCGTCAATGCTCAGTTATCGCTTTGATTCACTCATGCATAACACATCTTAAACATTCTAAAACAGATTTTAGTACTGACTTAAAGTGGGTCGAAGCAGTAGCGAGCTATCGAAAAACAAGCTTAGAATTATTATCTTTTCGGAATGTTCAATTCTCGCTGTGGAACTTTTTGAAAACTGTGAACAACTTTGCAACTTTGCACCTTTGCACGTTTTTCATACACAAAACGTTTTAGTGACTTCTCAATGCCACTTAAAGTAGCCCATAAAATATTAGATTCACCAACAATATTTCATCTATTGCAGGTTATAGAATATGTTCCACATATTTTCGATAATTTTGATACTATTCTCGGACGTTCAGATCCAATTTTTTTATTATTCCTATGTATAACAATTTTTAAATTATTATCCAAGTAATAGTATTTTTCATAAAAGACTATAAAAATTCGGAAGTCATTATCAGATAACTGGTATTTGTTTTTCTACCCAAACTTGCGCGATACTTCTAATATCTTTCGGCTTTCGAATGCTCACATCTGTCCTTTTAATAGCAATTTACGATATAGTTTTCCAGATTTATGACCTAAGTTACAAAATAATAATTTAAAACTAATAAAACCAAGTATCTCAAGCATTTTAATAGATTCGAAAACAAATATTCACTTTGAAATGGATTTTTTAATTTATTGCATATTTTCGAAAAGACATAAAATTTTTATTGAGTACAATTTTATGAAAATAACTAAAACAACTCAAAAATGTGCTCTGTGAGCAAAGTAATTTGCGGCATTTGCAACAACAAAAAAACCAGCTGCTGTGGTCGCTATGGCCGCGTTACTAATAACTAAAATGCATGCTGCTGCATATAAATTAATATTGAAATAAGTTGAAAATGTATCTTGTATCTTGAACATAGAAATTTATTTTGAACTGCAAGTTTTGATGCGTTCGTTGCCACTATGGCGCCTTTGACCGCAGCAGCAGCAGCGTCGTAGTACGCGTTTTAGATAAAAGATACAATCAATACCTGCGCTGTATTGTGTATCCACATCAAAAGCACCGAAAACCAATCAGCCCCGCTAGTTTCGACAGATGATACGCTGCACACGCGTAGCTGCATTGATTTATGAAATTTTTTACGCTCGTGTATTGTGTACAAAATTTCTAAGTGGCAACAGAAGCTGTCAGTTGCAGTATCATGATGACGACGACGATGAAATGAAAAAAACTGCTCTATTTTAGCGCTAAAGTTGCTCTTTGTAAAGTCATTTCCCCGAAAAAATGCACGCTTTACAGCTCCTGCATCTCCTTGACGACCCAGTGTGACCCAGTCTAAAAATTGATTTTTAGCTTTCCTGCTGACTTGTAACATGTACAAACTTCAACTTGTGCTGTCAAAGTTTAAGCGTTTTCTATATATTTCATTAGAAGCCATTCGTCGTTCTGCTATTAATCGCATAGTTTGAAGTAAAATACTGTTTCAACGCCACACATAAGCAATGCTCAATTGCAAAATTGAATAAAAAGTTAGCGCAGACTACATGCCGAAGAAGAAGAAGAAAAATTAAGTTAACTTTAAGTGACAGCATTGAAAATTTACTTTTATTTGTTATTCTTACTTTGAGGCTAACAAAGTAGCTTAGATTGTCGTAAAGAAACCGTAAGAAGCGAAAAACTTTGTCATATGCTGCTGCTGCACTTTATCAAATTGTAACGCCGCAGGCAGGCACACAAATATATATGTACTAATATCTAAGTAGGTATTTACACACATAAATAAAATATTTTGAACAATGGTTCGAACAGTCGAATTATTCAACAAAAATGACAAGCTTTGACTAACTTGAAAAAAATTGGTTTTGAGATACATATTAACTGGAGCTTAGAGCATCGATTATCTTAGCAAACGGATATAATCGAATCATTGCTAACTTGAAACGATAAATCGATAACCTGAACGCTTCGATTCAGCTTACACATTAACTCGAATAAACGATTAAACTCTGAATCCGAGTTATACAAAGATTTGGTTATTCGAGAGAAACTAATCGTTTTGTTCGATTATCCGATCGTTATTATAATTATTATAGCTCAATCGAGTATTCGATCTTAAAAAAACGACACTCTCGAGTTGATCAGTAACGAACACACACGTGTCGTGTAAAGTTAATAGTTTGCCTAGCAGTTCTCCATCAGCAACTACAGCAGAATAATTCTGTTTTCAATCGCAGACAAAGTAAAGTTCAGCGTATTGAATCATAGACTCGATCCAAAAATCTGGCGAAGAAAAATAAAAATAAATCGACAATACAAATACAACAACGCGATTATTTAATTTGGTGTCTCATCAAAGATTGTTAGTCTTTGTATGATGACGCTAAAAAGTAGGCAAAACTTTGTCAGGCCAGGAATGAACCTCTCCCTTTGATACCAGAGAACGGCTTCCGTTGAGCGTAAAAACATTCATACACGAATAATAGCCGAATAATCAACCCGTTCGGCTCAAGCGCTCAAGCTGACGCTCGCTTATGTTTTTCTCTTGAGTTAAAATCACTCCAACTTTGGTACATTTGTTTTGCTTGGTGAGTTTATTTCTGCTCGTGCTCAAACGACTTTCCTCAGGCGTTTGCTCATTCGGCTCAACAATAATCGTGTTGAGTCCAAAAACGACACGATTATCAATCAATCAATAGTATGTATCAAATTGTTACCAAGAGGGACTTTCAAGAGGACGATGCGTCGTGTCTTGGGACTTTTAATGTCTTGATGAAGTACATACTGCGCAAAAGTTCCTAGGTGATGCCCGGTCTAAAAAAAAAAGAAGTGGACACGCATACATATATTTTTTGTTCAATATTAATTAAGTAGGGTCATACAAACTAGAATAAAATATTTTTAAAATCTGCATTCAAAATTGCGTTTGTAATCAATGAACGCGAATAAATAGAAATTTTTTTGTATTTTTTTTTTTTTGAGGTAATAGATTCAGTTTTTTTCATATCAGTAAGTTCCAAATTTATTTTCTTCTAAAGACAACAAAGCAAAATGTCAATCGGTTCGCAGGTTACAGTGATAAATTTTCAAGTTTTACTCAAACTACAAATGGTACCATAAAAATCAAATACGAGCTAAACTAGAGAGAATCTAAAATGAGGTTTGGCTTGTTTTGATCAGGTCTTTCAAGAACTGAAGTCGAAATGGAGGTTACATTTTATGTGTTGAACTGAAATAATTTACTATTTAACCGATGGATCCTCCGAGATTGGAACACAGAACCTTCCAAAACTTTTGGCAATACATTTAACCACCAAGCCAACGTGGTGTTTACTAAACGGTTTAAAAAGAGTATCTTTTCTTTCTTTTTTAATATTTTAAACAACTGACGAATAATTTGCAACAGATTTGAGTTACACCCCTGATAGTGAATTGTATAGATTAAGTTTGGTAGCTTGATCACATTTTGATGGGATTTGGTTCATAGTGATGCCTATTCGGTGGTCGTTTAGCATTCCGCGTAGAATTTTTTGAGTGTTTGACGAAAGTTTAAAGCTGTGTAGGCATGAATCAGGCCGTATCTCTTAAAGTAAATGCTCCAGGGACTCTAAAGTACCGTGATCCTTGCATTTCCTGCAACTTTCCTCATTGGCTATTCCTAGCTGATTGGCATAAGCAGCCGCTAGACAATGATCTGTTAGCTAGGGTTTTTTGTACATTATATTGGATACTCTGCAGAAGGATCTGTTCCTCCACTTTTTTTTTTTTTAAATTCAACCGATGGAATAGATATATTGTTTCCCTCTGAGCCAGACCAACGCCTTCTTTTGCTAGCGTCTATGCTTCTATGGCTGGGAATCGAGCAGATGTGCAACTTTTCTGAAGTCGTAAAGCATCTATTGCTTCCTTCTCCTTAGGACATTTCTGAATTTTGCTTGCAAGGGCTATTATGTCGATATATAAAATTATTTGTTCGTGCGGGTTTTTAATACGTCGTGTTACCTCCTCAGCTTTCCGTATTGCAAAAACCTCCACCTGGAAAATACTACAGCTGTACGGTAATTTGAGCTTTTTTTTGGATTTGAATAGTTGTTCGGAACAAGTTGTCTTGTTTCGCAAATAATCAAAATCTTTAAGGATCTATTTTTTTTTTTTTTAATTTTACCACTATTTCTTGAGCCACTACTTCTTGAGATTAATGCAAATTTTGTATAGTTTTTTTTTTTATTTTCATTGTAAACATTTGATTAATTATTCGAAACAAGACAACAATTTTCATGGTTACTTTTTTTTTTATTTTTTATTTTTTTATTTTGCATATTTAGACCATTGTACAAAATGCAGCATTAAATTTTCAGTAGTTTTTACTTTGTTGTCGCAGTCTTTTCATCTTCAGCTTAGCTACGCGAAGTTGCTTTTCTTGCTTTTCACTTGTCTGCGCGACATTGTCGCTGTTTTCATCATCGTTGTGCTTTTGTCAGTTTTCGTGTCGCGTTTATGTCATTATAGTAGCAGATAAGTTAAACAAACTTTTTCACAAAAAAAAAAAAAAAAAAAATTGAAGTAAAATTCGCAACGAACAGCATCATTTAATGCAACTTTGCACATTGGCTGCTTCACTATGCAACCATGGAAGTGGAAAATATTTATCCTTCCTAAGTAGTTTTTGCTTAATGCGTGTGAAAACACTATTAACTCCTGCGGCTTATGTGTAATGTATTTTAAAATTGTTTTCAAGTTTCGCAACGCACTTCAACATTACTGCTCACGCTTCAGCTGCAATTACTGAAAATGTTTTTGTTTCGCCTTATTTTTTTTTTTTTGTGAAATATCTTACTTTGTTTTGAATTAATTTGTTCAAGTCAAAACTTTGTACAAAAAAAAAATAATATAACAACAAGAATAATATAACAATTACGAATAATTAAGAAATGTGAAATTAACAACTTTATCTTTAGATATTATTAAGTGAATAAGTATATATTTTAAGCTTTAGAGCGGTTTTGTAGTTAATTTAGAAGTTTTGAAATTTCTTAGTTATGAAAATTTCAATATTGGCAGCAGTCAAACGTTTCTGGAAGCTGCTAAAATTTAACTAAGCAAAATATTGAAATGAAACGTTTTTATGGTGTTAATTTTTATAGCCATAATAAGCGTACAACACTTTCCATCTCAGTAAAAGTTAGCAGTGAATTTCATGATTCACAAGCCTAACAAGCCGAAACATGTCATCGAGTCATATCAGCTAATAAGTCTCCTGACTTCAATTTCGAAGGTTTGGGAAATACTAAAAATGTTGAAGAAGGCTTACCGAGCTCTACCAAAATCAACAACAAATGATTGGTATAAATTATTCAAAGAAGGTTGAGAACGTGTTAAAGAGGAAGAGCACCCTGGTCGACCAGCGACCTCAACGGACCAAAAGTAAAAGAATCCGTGCTTGCACACCGTCGATTAACTATAAGAGACATTGCTGATGAAATTGGCGTATCGAAAGGATCAATGAATACAATTTTGAAAGATATTTTGGGTCTCAAACGTGTCAAGTCTCGATTGGAACCAAAAATGGTGAATCTTCTTGAAAACTGTACTGATTTTTCGTGACTTTTTTGCCAAAAATCCAATCAATATCGTTCCGCAACCACCGTATTCGCTTGATTTGGCACCGTGTGACTTCTGGCCATTCCCAAAACTCAAGAAACCATTCCGGGGAAAGCGTTTCGAGACGGTTGAGGAGATAAAAGCTGAATCGAAGAAGGCGCTGATAGCTATACCGGAAAGGGACTGTTTGGCATTTTTCGAGGATTGGAAAAAACGTTGTCATAAGTGTATTTAATCGGGGGGGATAACTTTGAAAAGGATGAAATTGATTTACAATTGATTTATTTTGTAAAATGGTCACAGTAGTACTACATATTCGTCGCCCGAATTGGTGTATTTTTGAAGCTTTGAAATATTTCGCTCCTGAGCAGCTCTATTGTATTGTTAACCATATTCTCAGTGCTTTCAAGGCCAAAAGATTACTGCATCATCGTTTTTGTAAACGTGCAGCAAGCTTTGCTCACGATTTGCACCCTGGTTTATTGGCGAATATTAAAAGAAGCTTTTCAAAGTTTCGCAATGTTTCGTTCTTATCTAGCGAGGCGTCAGTTTTCTGTAAGAGTTCATTTGGAATGTCTGCAACTCACCCTGTTTTTTCTGGAGTAGCACAGGGTATTGCAGACTTTCATCAAAGAAAGAGACTAGTCATCAACACAGCTGTGATGAATAGACTCCAATCTAAACAATCTCTAAACATTCTGTAATTATTAGAATTTTCTACGTTAGTAAAATTACACTACTCTGGAGTTCCATACTGGTGTCCAAGTCTGTGTTGAAAAACTCAAATGATATTGAGCCTCTGTATCTATCTAGATAGAAGTGACTATGGGACGATCCTTTCCCATGCAAGCATGGCATGATGCTATGCAGTAATAAATAATTTTTCAAATTTCTCTAAAATGGAAATTGCGAAGTAGTTGCTTTATTGGACTCAAAAATTGCCTCGAAAATTGTTCGTGTACATAAAAGGTGCCCGATTACTCATTAGCCTTTCAATTATTTTTCTGTTTTTACTGGATTTGGCTTGAGTTGCAGAAGATGGTCATGAATGACTTTTTCTTGAGTTTAAAATATATTTTAAATATTTTGCAGAAATATATTCCATACTTTGATGCCTTAAATACAATCTAATCGTTTATTATCACAGAAAAAAATTTCTTTAAATTTTAAAGAAATTAACAATAATAATTTTAAATATTTAACGCTCAAAAAGGAAAAAAAATGGTTTAAATTCTTTGGAGTACGAGTATCTCTATTGTTGCACCATAATTCAATGCTTTTTTATGCAGTTTTTCTTTATCAACTTTTAAAATTTTTTAACATTTTTGCTTTTTTTTACAATTTTTTTTTTTTTTTTTTAAACCATGAAACAAAAAGTCACTGTTCCGCTTCGCATATAAAACTTTTTTGACAAAGTTGGTTTCGAGCGCAGCGCTGTAGCTGAAACTGAATAGTCAATGGCTTTTGCTTTATGCCTTTTTTTTTCTTATTTGAAGCTGATTTAGGGATTTTCATTTTTTCATATATTTCTTCACTCTCTCTCTCTCTCTCTCCCTATCTCTCTCAAGCTGTTTTGTTCTGTATTTATAACTTTTCTTTGGTTTTCCATGCACATAATCAAGATACTATGTCTATTACTTATACGCCATGTGTGCTGCGCTGATTTGTATAGCGCGTATGTCTGTCTGTCCGTCTGTCTGCTTATGTCTACTTATATGTTTCATTGCATTGCAGTGAAGCGCGTTACTAACTTAAAAAAAAAAAATTTATTTTTGATTTCAACTCTCTTTTGAGAAATATTTCATTTTTGCATACTTCTATTGCTGCTGCTGCTGCTAATTGTATCAGTCACTAATTAATGAAACATTTGTCGTGACTTGGGTTATTATGAAATAAATGAAGCTTAATCCTGAAAGAGATTTTTAGTTACTAATTAAAAAAGTAAAGAAATAATTGAGAGCATAACGGAATTGTTTCAGTGAAAATGCATTTTTTCAGAATTGGGCAACGAGTCGCGATTTAGCACTTTGAATAAGTTCAAAGTGAAATTTCGTTTGTGCAGCACATCAATTTATCTCTTATTTTTAATAATTTAACAAGTTTGCAGTGTCCTTTTTCTTTGTCGCATCGAATCTATGCCATCGCATTATTGCGTGCTCATTGCGCGAATATTTTATTTTAACAGATACGCTTCACTTGTTTAGTTTGTCACAGCATTTGCGTATATTGGTTTCATTTGACTCATAAAAATAAAATGTTGGGGACACGAAATTCATTCCAATCTTCCCGACTGAAAATATCAGAAAATGAATGGTAAGTTTGTATATAGCTATATGTTATAGTGGCCAGATTCTTACCATATCGGTGCTGTATATATAGAATGACAATAGATGTGTTTTTACCTAACTTGAAATGAATACATTCATAAATAATAAATATTTTTATACAAAAATTCGAAAATAATCGGTTAGGCTGTTTGGGGCTATAACTAAAATGGGTGTGGCAACTTAGTTTTTACATTGGTTGACATTAGAAGTGTTTTGGCCCAATTTGTATTCATTCTAATAACTATAAAATCTATACATATAACATAGTAAAAATATTTCTAGGTCCGCTATTGAAACCGTCCAACCGATGAGCCTCAAACCGGTTAAATTTGAAAGTAAACAAAGCAAGTAAATTGAAATTCCTCTAAAATAAAGCCTAATGCATATTCGGTTCATTTAAAAAAAAAACAGCTCATTGCAGTTTTCCCCAATATAATTTCGGTAAGATAAAAAATTGGTATTTTTAGTATGTTTTTAAGTTATATCCAGCCCATTTTGGTTGCTCTGCAAAGAAAATAAAAAGCTAAAAGTAAAAGTGCCTTCAACATCAAATGAAATTTCACAAAACACAGCAGATGTGCAACGGAAAAGAGGTGAAAGAGCAGCCGAAACCCCGCCGAAGCACACGCCGGGTATCTGCTAGTAATTCATAAAATAATAAAAAAAAAAAACTCAAGAATGGATGGTAGGTGTGTATGGGGTATATACTTAAAAATGGTTCCGATATAGAAGCTATTTGGGACCAAAAAAAAAAAAAAAACAGAAATAGCAAGTATTTTTTAAAAAAAATACAAATATGGGTGGTAGATTTGTATGGGAGCTGTGCCTAAAAATGGACGAGGCTTCTAGGTTCTGGCGCACAAACTGCTTGCAGCTTAAATATCAAATTTCAGGTCTTTATCATTAAAACTTTCCGAGTAAAGCGCATTGCAACATACAACCAGACAGGAAGACGAACCCACAAAAGACGGACATGTCTTAATCGATTCGTCTCGTGGAGCTGATTAGTAATATATGTATCTGAACCAGAGTGTAGACCCTACCTAAAATGTGATTAGACCAGCGCACATATCGTATCTAAATGGCTGGCCCTGGCTAGATTTATTGTAGATTTATACAGGTTGATCACTGTATATTAACCCCTGAACTTATCAGACTTTCTTTGACAAAGTACATTCTCAGACTCATCATAACCTTACTTTACTGAGTCAAGGTACAAAAGACCAACCAATTACCGCCATAAGTTCAGTGTGAAGACATTTGACGACTTTATGCGCCTCCAACTTCGCTTTGACCGCTTGCTTGTCCGCGATCTAGACACTACGATAAGTTTTTATAGTTAGAAACGTTATCCATGGGGAATTTTAAGAAAACTTTTCGCTATGAAATATAGGTCAACAGTCAGATTTTTAAGGAAATTTAATGATAAATTTCGACCTTACAAATAATGCGCTTTATAATTAACACAACAAAGGGAGATGTGTGAACCTGTTTGAATGGAACAATTTGTTACAACAAATGATTCAAAAGTCAATGACAAGAAGCTAGTTACAACTTCGGTTTGCAACCAGGTTCGAATCGATCAATTTCACTCTGTTAAATAACAGTCTGATCAACAGAGAGCGTCAAATGACGTCACCCCGGCAGACTTAATAAAGTTGTTGTTTGAAAATATATTGAAATGTTAGCTTGGAGGCTGTTATGTGTAAAAGGCAATAATATGCTTCGCGAAATGTGTTGCGACTGTTACGAATCTTTTTTTTTTTTTTTTGGTTTTATTTCTTCAGGGGTCTGCAAAAAAAATTTATGTAGACGAACTCTAGGAAGCTGAGCTATCACAGCCTTTGACCCGGATAAACCGTTAGTTCTTTACAAACGATGAATGGAAAAATTAATTTATTTTTCTATTTATTTATTATTTTTATTAAAATAAATGAATAAATAAGTTGTTCAAACTAATTGCAGCAAAGGTTTTAATGCAAAATATTTGATGTATACACTTGAAGTACAATACAATTTTATGGGATTTTTTAGGTTATTTGGTTTAAAATTTGTACATTTCTTAATAAGTCTATCTAGATACGGTACCTGTACAGGTAGTATACCTATCCTTTGACAATCCCAATAGAGTATCTTAACTTAGCTCAATTTAATCAATTATTATGTAAGGACTTAAATACGCCAAATTTTGGATTTTTTGTATGAAATTGATTAGTTTTCATGGGAAGACAAAATTTTTGCAGAATTATTATTTTTTGAACACTCTGAACCTAATTCTCACTTAAAGTTTGTTTTTTTTTTTTTTTGTAATAATATCGTAGAAGCATATGCATGCCTTGGTTTTACAAATAGTTTATTTTTTGTTCATGTTTTCTTTACATTTTAAACACTTTCTACTTTTTCTTTTTCCTTATTTATTCTGGACTTCTATTTTCTTTAAGCTTTTGCATTGAATGATTTTACAAATGGCCGCAAGGCTGCAAATAATTGTCTTTGACTATGGATGGCGACGCTATCGAACAGTCAATAGCTGCATTTATGTTTGTTCATTCAGTTAGACCGGAGAGGTGGTGGAGGTGGAGTAAGTTTGTATACTGTATACTATAATATAAAATATATAGTTACACTTCGTTGCTCTTGAGCTGTCAGTGTTGTTCTTCTGTTTTGCAAGTTGCAAGTAAGTAAGTATTGCATTTGGCATGCTTGTCTCTGTCTCGGTTGCAGCTGTCAACATCATTAACCAGTTGCAAAATCGCAGTGATTTGTTTAAGCTCGAAGATTTATCACCATTTTCGGAAATATTTTGCATAGAAATTTCGCATTGTTACGCTTCTCTGGCGACATTTTCCATAATTTATTATTGCATACTTTGTGGGGGGTTTGGCATGCGGCTTGCGGTAAAAGGGGGAGCTTTCGGTTCATACCAATAGCAACAAAGCAAATTTCCATGCAATTAAATTACATTTTATCTATTCAAGTGCTTGTGTGTGTGTGGCGTTACTTTGAAATATATTTATTGCTAAATAGTTTTGTACTGTAGTATTTGTGCCTTGATGGGTTATTTTATTTTTTTTTTTTTTTTGGTCTTCTGTGATTAAAATGCATTGCTAAGCATATTCTATATTTCGATTAAATTTTCATTTGAATATGTAAATATATATTTTTTTTTACTTGAAGCAGTTATTCGGCTTCGTCTGATG
Organism: Leucophenga varia; assembly: GCA_018903435.1. Lineage (NCBI taxonomy): Eukaryota > Metazoa > Arthropoda > Insecta > Diptera > Drosophilidae > Leucophenga > Leucophenga varia. The sequence continues at coordinate 91,617 of JAEIFJ010001592.1, forward strand.
ATATTTAAGAAAAGAGATCCGAATAAAGGAACTCAACTGGGATGCTATTCGGGGATTTATATATGGTAGAAGACTCTGCTCTAATCATAATGCAAGTATATCAGGTAAAGTTCTCCGCCAAACTTTGCATACATAAATTGTACAAGTTAGCTTATGGTGAGTTATATATAATTTCACCACGACTGGAGAGAAATTGTGAGAGAGTGATGGTAAGCAAAATTTATATTTTTTGTACTCTTGCCTCTGTTGCTTTGGTGCTTTAAAGAAATTTTTTTCTGAAATGAATAAAGCAGCAGAAAAGTATACATTTATAAGGTGAAATTCTATAAATTCACCATAACGTGCATACTCAACAAAATTTGTTAGCAAATTAGAAAGAGACACTAGACGAATATTTCACCTGCTTTAATTGCAACATGTGCTCTGCTATTCTGTATGTTTCTTGTCAAAGCATTTTTCATTAAAATTTTAATTTAAAAAAAAATTAGTTTCTTTTTGACGAAACGTCATAACTTTTTGTCATACAAATACTATATCTATAAAATTATTGTCAAAAACTTTATAAATTTAAAAAAAAAATGGCGTCATATTCGCGCATAGATATTTCACAATACAAACGCATAATTTCCAAAAATCGAGACTCACGAAAGAGAAGCTTACAATTTTCAGAAAATACAGATTTTCGTTCACCAGTTCGCAGCATATCTACAATAGCTTCACGCAACAGCAGTACTCGACTGGCGATGTCGAGCTCGTGGATGTCGCTGGTTTCTGATATATCTCAAACTTCACTGGACAGTAACATTCCGAAGCGCCCAAGAGCTCGAAGAATACGTCGTTTCCACGATTCGGCTGATATAAGTGAACATCCGAGCTATAATTTACTAAATTTTCACTAGTATGAGAACGATTATACTTGTTAAAATTTTCGTAATAATTCTTAAATTTGTAGCGATCTGCTGTGTGATAAGCGTTATAAGGAATCAAAAAAGCGTTATGAGAGACAATTTTTTACGTGAATTAAATCAAATTGTCTACAACAAACCGTCTGTAGTCGAAGAGTATTTTGCTAGAATGTAAATTGTTGCGGATAATGTGTACAATTAAACGTTTTTGTTATATGTTAATATTTTACTTTACAGACGCTTGAGCTATACAACTCTTTGGCCGCCCATGCATTCTAATAAGGAGCTTAATCTTTTCAAACAGAATTTCTTTAAATTAAGTCCAAAGCAGACGAAACGTTTGAATTATTTAATGACAACAAATTTGTCCTGATTACATGATTAATGTTGCTTGATTGAGTGTTGAATTTCAAAATAAATGAAATTTGGCAAACAAACAACTAACATCAAAACGAAATGGAATACTTTAAATTATAAAATCAATAAAATTTTTTTTTTTAATAAAAATAGGAAGTGAAAAGTTTAAAAAAAAAAATAAATAAATAAATAAAATAATTAATCTTTTAATTTGCGAGATGATCCAACACAAGATTCACACTTTCGGTAGTTTAGCAAATACTGTAGTAAATCTACTATTAAAAGTAGAAATAAATTTTTTAAAGTATTGTCATGTTGATTAGGAAAGGTTACAGGGTCTATAACAGATTAAAAAATCCATATTACACTAGTTTACAAATATAGGCAACATTCCATGGGATTCTTTCTTACCCACCTATTTCCATGTAGATTTTAAAAATGGCCACCAAAATTTTTTCTTAAGAACCGTTTAGGAGATATCTTCAAAAAACCGGTTTTTGTTGGCTTTTTTCAGTTATTACTACGATAAAAATCTCAAGAATGGACACTTTTATAAAGTTGAACTGCTGACTGGCTCATGAGAGACAGTTGCGGATCGACCTATTTGAGTCAATTACTGACCAACTTGTGTGGACCACAACCGACTCATATGGGACAAATATTGATTGATCTAGTTAAAGACATTTTCTGAAAAGATTAAAGTCGAACAATTGGTAAAATTAGTCGTAAAGTTTTATAAATAAACTGTTTGAGAATTACAAAGTTTCATCAAATGTAGAGACCACCCTGTACGGGTCAGCAGCTGTCCCTAGCTGATGCGGAGACGACCCAATGCTAACTAGCTTATTCCAGCAGCTGTCAAAAGCTGTGGAGACGATCCAGTAGTAGTCAGCAAAAAGCCCAGCCTGGGATAGGAAATAACATTGTGGCTGGCTAGCTCAGTTTCAACTCATTACAGCTGACTCGTCATGTAACAAAGTGAACACTCTGCAACAGCCCTGACTACTCATGTACTAGCCAATACGAGTTATGCAAACTGTATAAGTTTTTCTAATAAGAATCACTTTTCGTTAGGTCGACTTTTTAACAGACCTGATTTACCTGAGTAGTCATTCCAGTCAACTGTCCCGAGCCAGTAATGCTGGTGTGTTATTATCTACCTATTTTGTATTGGATTGAGGATCGCCATTAGAGGTAAACTAAAAATATTTTTTGCATAGCGGTGAAAAATACAGTGAACGGGGACCTACCATTTGTTGATTTAAATTGGCCTTCTATATGCGGATAAGCATTTTCTAGAGAAAATTAAATTTGTCGTGTTTATCGTCATATTTCAGACATTTTTCATTCAATGAATTAAGTTGGGTACCGGTTCCTCGTCATCGCTTCAATGAGCAGCTCATAAAAAAAGTGCACCAAATATAGAGTATAATTTTAGGATCCATTAATTTTTTTTTGATTGGACTCACTTTTGTCGTCAGACATAATTGGACTCAACTAATTATTATTATTCTTATTGCTTAGAGGGTATTTGTACTGCTACCTAGAGAGGTATATTGTACACCCTTACTGGCTAAATTACTAATTATAGCCCGATTCTTTGAATGAATCTTATATTTTTTTTTGGTTCGGTTTTCCTAACCTGATCTAAGGAGAGTGTGTATCCTTCTAACAGTGTCATCTTATTATGGATACTACCACAGAATCTACACCCTGAAGAGCTTGCTACAACCATTACATATAGGTGTTACTTAAGTCTGCAGTGACCTGTTAGGAGCCCTATCATGATCCTTAGCTAAGTTCTGTCAAGCTTAACCAATGCTTTGGTAACCTTAGAATTGAGTCCCTCTAATAATAATTTGGCCTGTCGCATGCCCTGCCTTAAATGTCAGTGTTCATCCCTGGCTCATTTTCTGTCATGACGTATGTATTGTCTCATTAAGTGTGTGGCTTCCAATGGAACAATAAGGTTCTGGGCCTATTATGGGAGTTGTGGTCCCCTTCCTGGCTAGTGCGTCTGCTTGCTCGTTACCTGGGACTTTTGTATGCCCAGGCACCCACAACAGTTGTACCCTGTTGTTTCGTCCTAGTACATTTAGGGTGGCTATAGCCTCTTAATATTAAGCAAAAACTTTAAATCTAAAAATAATACTTTTTTAAACAAAATAAATTTTCTCTTTAAAGAATAACTTTTTGTTGTTGCTATTCGTATTTATTAAGAAAATAGTTTCATTAGCGTTTATTGTAAAATTTTCAAAAAAAAAAAAGGTGATATACTTATTAAAAATAAAAAACTCCTGCAGCTATCTTTAACCTTTCGAAGAATAATTAATTGCACAGAAAATAACCAAGTTGCCACAAACTGAACGCATTGTGTTGCTATATTTTTATATAGTTCAGGTGCTTCGGACAGAGTTCTATAATTAATTAAAAAAACGCTCAGAACATCAGTTTCATAGCTGCAAGCGACAATGGAATTAAGGTAGCCAAATGAATCCTTGCACAGTAAACCGGCATACAGAGTCTGAGGTAAAGTTGCAACTTGCATTTTAAACAATGAAAACTAAAGCAAGTTGCTAAATGCAAGCAATGCCCATGGGCCTTGTGTTACGAATGTAGTTTTTTTTTTACTTTTCTGTTTTTTTAATTTCCGCTAAAAATAGCATCTAGTATGATAATAGCAGATTACGTATACGCAGCATTGAATGTGCCACGGCACGGTACGGCAAACGAATCGAAATATAAAAAGAATTTTCTTTTTAGAAAAATAAATGAACTTAATTAAATCGTGACTTACTATTGAACATTTCTTTAGAATACTTTGCTATTAAGACAAAAAGTATTAAATTCAAATGAAGTTGTTGTTCAGTTTTTTTTTTTTTTAACGATTTTTTGAAATTTAATTTTCTTAAAAGTTTTTTTTTTTTAATTAAGTCGTGCTCCGATCTTTTGATTAAATCTGTTTGGATAATTTTAAGTGAATTAATTTTATGAATTTGAAATTTAAACAAGAAAAAACGTTAACTTCGGTGGAACCGAAGCTTAAATACCCGTCACACGAATCTTTGAATAGTTTATGTGTGATCATCAGTGGCTCAAATACATTTATAAATATATATATTCGAAAATAATTACTTTTTCATACATTTGTTCGAAAATAATCTATAAAATGTATGGGGACTATGGCTAAAAATGGGCGTGGCACCTTGGATTTGTTATTGGATGTCATAAGAAGTGTTTTTACCCAAATTTGAGTGAATATTCTCATTTATAATACCCATTTTTTATACAAAAATTCGAAAAAGGGCGGTAAATTTGTATGGGGGCTATAGCTAAAAATGGGCGTGTCAGCTTGGATTTAACATTAGATGACATTAGAAGTATTTGTACCCAACTTGGAGTGACCACATTCATAAATAATAGCTATTTTCATAGAAAAATCCGAAAAAAACGGTAAGTTTGTATGGGGGGCTATACCTTAAAATGGGCGTGGCACTTTGATTTTAACACTTGAACTGCTTAGGACTGAGAAAAGCTTAAGTTCCGAGTTTCAGGTCAATATCTTTAAAACTGAGCGAATGAAACGCATACATACAGACAGACAGACAGACGGACAGACAGACGGACATGGCTAGATCGACTCGTCTCGTCGAGCTGATCAAGAATACATATACTTTATAGGGTCTAAGATGTCTCCTTTAATGCGTTACAAACTTTCTGACAAAATGATAATACCCTCCACACTGTGTGTGACGGGTATAAAAAGTTCGTTAAATAAGTAAAATACGGTAGAAAAAATGAATTAAAGTCATCTAGTTTGCAATACACATTAGAATCGATCTTCAAGTCTTACAATAGCTGTTCAAAAAAAGCAACACAATGTTGGGGTTATATGTTTAAGAAATCTTTAAAATGTTCTGTTCCATTTTAATGTGTTTAAAATGGATTTTAAAGGAAATTTTTTTAAAGGAATTTTTTTTTTCCAAAAGATACTTCCGTTTATTTGAAAATATTTTTATTCCATTCTGCGATTTGGTTAGACCGATAACCATTAAATTTGTAACCGATAGCAGTTTTTGTCACCTACAATGCAAAGAAACGTTTTGGAAATGAAACATACGTTTTGCGAATGCCAAAGCGCGAATAATTTGAAATTGTTTAGTTTTAGTTTTTACGCTTTAAATATAGTTTTTCCGAAGAAAATATACTTATTATCTTAGTTTGGAGTTGTGATGTGGTAAAGTTAATTTAATACTCGCCTCATATGGTGAGAATGGTATTACCATTTTGTCGGAAAGTTTAAAACGCATTAAGGGTGGCATCGTAAGACACATAAAAAATATATATTCTATATCAGCATGACAAGAAGGAGAATCGATCTAGCCATGTCCGTCTGTCCGTTCGCATGTCCATCCTCCAATCCGTCCAACTGACTGTCACATATTAACATTAAATTCGAAACTTAGGCTTTTTAAGTGCCACACCCATAGCTCCCACACAAGACTATTGCCCTTCTCCATATTTTTATATGAAAATACTTATTATTTCAGCTACTTTATACCCGCCACACATAGTATGAAGGGTCTAATCAGTTTGTTAAAAAGTTTGTAACGCATTAAAGGAGGCATCGGAGACCCCATAAATTATATATATTATTGATCAGCTCGACGCGACAAATCGACTTAGCCATGTCCGTCTGTTTGTCCGTCTGTCTGTTTCGATGCGTTTTATAGAGATTGTTTTTAAGATATTGAAATGCAATTTTAAACTTTAGCTTTTTCTTGCTCCTAGGCAGTTTATCTGTCAGAATCAAGGTGCCATGTCCATTTTTAGGTATAGCTTCCATACAAACTTACCGCCCATATTCGAGTTTTTGTATGAAAACATTTATTTTTCTGAATGAATTCAATTAAAATTTGGTAAAATCAATTCCAATGTCCGCCTAAATGAACACTGTCGATTTGTTAAGGATCGGGCTAATATGACATAAAGCCTTCATACAAATTTGACCAAATTGATTGGGAAATTTAAGCTAAGCACCTGGTGAGCATATTAACTATTAAAAGTGTTGTGTAAAGGGTATGTCAGCATTTTTCTATGTTTTTAAGTGGATTAATTCGAATATTCAGATAGAATAGCTTCAACTCAAAATCTAGAAAAGAGAAAGTTGCATTCTTAAAAAAATAATGTACAATAATATTTAGGCTACACTTTTTTTTGATTTATCTAGATTTTCGATGGATTATTCTACACGAATATTCCAATTTTATTTTAATAATAATAATAATCAGCATTAAATTATAACTTGGCATCATTTATATATTTTTTTTTTTTTGAAATGTTACTGATTGTGAGACACAGTTTATAAAATGTAAGTAAAAAAAAAAACAATCAAAACATAAAATATTCGCAGTTTAACAAATAATTCACATCACATGCGCTCAATGTTGTCTGTATCCAGTCAACATAATCAGACACACGTGTATATACGCCCGGCCAGCCTTCGAGACCACAACGATTGCCAAAAGAGACAACGCCTTCGAGATACCAACGTGACTGAAAACCTTGACGCATCAATGGACCACCAGAGTCACCATCACAGCTATCTTCGGAAAATTTACCACCAGCACACAGTTGCGAAGGAAGGAGTGTAATACGACGTGACCGGAATTTATTGAGGCATTCATCGTGATCATTGACTGGTACTGCAAGTTGCTGTTTAACTTCACTTTGGCGTGCTGTGGTTACGACAAAAAAAAAAAAAGGAAAAAAAAAAAATAGTTTTTAAAAATAAAGTACAACACTTATGTTAAGTACAAACAAAGCACACAAACCTAACAATGTGCGTCCCCAACCGCTAACGGTTAACAGTTCATTCGTATCGATGGCCATACGTGTATTGCCTATAGGCAGACAGACGGGACGTATAAAATCCGTATAGGTAACATCTGCATTTAAGCGTACCAAGGCTATATCATGATGACGATCATTACTAGATGGATCAAATTCCGGATGTACCGTAGCCTTTTCAACGCCCAACTCAACAACTTGAGTATTACAATCGCCTCGAACACAATCTATGGGTGAACTAATATTATACTCGCCCAGACGCACAGTGACGCTAAAGAATAAAGATATTTTTATGTTTTAATAAAATTATAAAATAAATAAAAACAACGCAAGTACTTACAGTCTGCCCACTTCTTTTTCAATGGCGCCGACGACACAATGTGCTGCAGTTAGTACATAACGCTGATTGATTAAACTGCCACCGCAGTTCAGTAGACGACGTCCACTTTCTATAAAAGAGTGCGAAAAAATATTCAAGTATATAATTCCATTATAAACATAAAAACACACACTTACTGTCGACATACTCCAGCAGCACCATCCAAGGAAACTCATCCAATGCTGTATCTTTGCCATTGTATATCTTATCGGATAACGAATTATGTCCACAATTTGGCGGTATTGGTAACTCAACACCTTTTCCATTGCCCGTATTTACATTGCGTGGTGTTGCTTCCTGTGTTGGTGTTATAGTTCGAGCTGTTGTTGTTGTTGTCGTTGAAGTCGTCGTCGTTGTCGTTATTTCTCCAATAAATCCCTTATCCGGTGTGCAACAGACATGCGGTGAACGCCCATAACCATTGCGACACTGTGATACTTGTAAAAAATCTTCGCTCATTTTCATTTAACGCAAACTTTTGGACTACTTCAAGTAGGCTTGGACATTCATAGATTGAGTAGCAGTATCCGGTTTTTGCCATTAGGATTTGTGCAGCTAACTGTGTGAAAAATAATAATAAATAAAATGCACATACAGTGCAACACATAAGAGACTTTAAAGCCATCTTATCTGGTATAAACAAATTTAAAAAAGGTAGGAATAAAAATTGCATGTGTGCTAGTGGTGAGAAATTGATAATAAATTCAACAATCGATAGTCGATAACAGATTTTTTTATAACGACGGTAAACTATAATGAGTCATAGCACTGTGGGAAAATAACACGTTTTATGAAAATTATATAAGAACACTTCAAAATAGTTTTAAAGAACTTATTATTTATGTGTACATGGAGGCAAAATTTGTGCAAGTAACGCTTAAGTTATCGATAATTTTCCAGCACTAGCATGTATTTGCAAATGTTATACAACAATGCACTTAGCAGAGTTGTCATGCTGCCTTTTTGTTTGTCGATGAAATTATTTTGAATATTCTTAAGTTTAATTTACACAAAATCGTGATTTAATTTATTTCTCATTTTTTTTCATTTAACTTTTTGTGGGTTGGTCAAAAAAATTTGAAATCTTTACATATATAGTAAAATAAAAAAAAAATGTTTCTATGTCCGCTGTTTACGTTGAAAAGTCCAACCGATGAGCCCCAAACCGGTTACATTTGAATTAAAAAATAAATGCCCCCAAACAATCCTTGTTTTTTTGAGTAACAAAATTAAATGCCCCCTCTTTTTTTTGCATTGCAAAAAAACTGATTGCAGCTTTCCCCAATATATTTTGGGTAAGAAAAGAAAAAAAATTGGTATTTTTTAGTATGTTTTTAAGTTAGCCCAGCCCATTTTGGTTTGCGTTACCAAACCAAAAAAAAAAAAAAAAAAAGCAAAAAAGTAAAAATGCCATCAAAAGGAACTGAAATTGCACACAACCCAGATGCAGAAAAAAAAAAACCCCAAAGAGTTAAGAGGCCTATGCCGTATCTGCTTGTAAACTATAAAAACCAAAGTCTACAATTTTAATTAATATAACTATAAGATGGTCGATATAGCTTGTTCTCTGTTTGGTTTAAAATTTTTTTTTTTTTGTGCTATTTTTTTTTATTTTGTTCCTATATGAACATACATCAAGTGTTCGTCTAAATTTTTTAATTGCACATAATGTTTTTGGTTTAGTTTTTTAGCATTGTTGGTCAAGCCGCGAATTTCTAAATTTTTAGAACATTTTTAATTTTTTTAAAATAATATTTAATGCCAATGCTGAACACTGAGATCTATCTACGTTAAATTTTGTGTATCTGGTATAGAAGATTCCCATGTACGATAATATAATATAACAGAAACAAGTTAACGTTTTTCCTTGTTTTTAATAAAAATAGTAATTGATTAGGAAAGCATTCACTATAAATTACAATTTCATACAAATTGGATGAATGTCAAGCTATGTATAAATTAAAGATTTGTTTAGGATCGGCACACTTCCACTGAAGTGACGCGGTTTCTTGTTCTTATTTACATAATTAAATAATATAGGGTGGTTAAATTTCAAGGGCCGATGTTGAATGTGAACCACAACTAAACGTCAAGTTTTTTCCTGCATTTCTTTTGACATTTCTCAACCCCAGACTAACTCAATTTGAACCATGGATAGATACACAATCGAGCAACGCGTTAAAGTTATTCAGGCCTATTATGAAAATGGGCGTTCAAATCAAAATGCATATCGCAGCTAACGAAACAATGGCTCTTTTGCGCGAAAATTTGATGGTCGATAAATCGTCAGCGATGTCAACTGGCCGCCAAGATCATGTGATTTGACACCGTTGGACTCCTTTCTTTGGGGTTATTTGAAAGAAAAAGTGTACGCCAATAAGCCAACAACAATTGAAGAGCTAAAGGATGAGATAATTCGGCACATTAACGACATTGAACCTCAATTAATTCCAGCGTCATCGAAAATTTAGACCATCGGATGGACATGTGCCGCCGAAGCCTTGTGGCTGCCATTTGGCCGATATTTTGTTCCATACATAATTGAGTCATACCAATATATCATAATAAAAAGAAATGTCAATTATTTCTAAATAATTCGTGTTTTATTCAAAATCAACATCGGCCCTTGAAATTTAACCACCCTATATAACAGGGATTATTTATTTATTTATTTTTTATATCTGTTTGTTGCTGCGATATTTATTCGCTCAGTTTTAAAGATAGTGGGCTGAAATTTTAAACTTAAGCTTTTTAGGTCCTTGTCTACCTTCTATGTAAAAATCAATGTACCATGCCCACTTAGGTATAGTTCCCATACAAAAGTACAACATTTTGCAGAGTTCTTAAGAAAACAAGGAAAAACGTTAACTTCTGGTGGAACCAAAGCTTAAATACCCGTCACACGAATCTTTGAATAGTTTATGTGTGATCATCAGTGGCTTATATACATTTATAAATATTTATTTGAAAATAATTACTTTTTCATACAAATGTTCGAAAATAATCAATAGGTTTGTATGGGTGCCTTAGCTAAAAATGGGCGTGGCACCTTGGTTTTGATATTGAATGTCATTACAAGTGTTTTTACCCAAATTTGAGTGAATAGTTTCATAAATAATACCTATTTTTAATACAAAAATTCGATAATGGGCGGTAAGTTTGTACGGGGGCTATATCTAAAGATGGGCGTGGCAGCTTGGATTTGATATTGGATGACATTAGAAGTATTTCTTTCCAACTTCGAGTGACTACATTCATAAATAATAGCTATTTTCATGCAAAAATTAGAAAAAAACGGTAAGTTTGTATGGGGCTATACCTTAAAATGGGCGTGGCACTTTGATTTTAACACTTGAACTGCTTAGGACTTAGAAAAGCTTAAGTTCCGAGTTTCAGGTCAATATCTTTAAAACTCGAGCGAATGATTCGCATAAGTACAGACAGACGGACAGACAGACAGACAGACGGACATGGCTAAATCGATTCGTCTCGTCGAGGTGATCAAGAATATATATACTTTATAGGGTCTACGACGTCTCCTTTAATGCGTTACAAACTTTCTGACAAAATGATAATACCCTCCCCACTATGTGTGGCGGGTATAAAAATGTATTTATAAAGCGAATGGCTTCCAATATGGTACAAATGCTTCTTTATACCATGCCAAATCTTTGGTTTTAAAATTGGTCCAAATTGGACCGCGAATTCCTAAATTTTTAAGAGTATATTTAATTTGTTTAGTATTTTGAAACAAAATTTAATACAAATGCTGCACACGAAGGTCTATCAACGTCAAATGATGTGTAACAGGTATATAAACTTCGGTCCAACCGAAGTTAACTTTTTCTTGTTTTTTATTTACTTTTTATTTATTTTTTTTTTTTTATTTTTTTTTTATTTATTTTTCATTTATTTTTTTATTTATTTTATATTTAATTTTTATTTATTTTTTTTTTATTTTATTTTTATTTTTTTTTTTTTTTTATTTATTTTTCATTTATTTTTTATTTATTTTATATTTAATTTTTATTTATTTTTATTTATTTATTTTTTTTTATTTTTTATTTAGTTTTATTTATTTTTTTTTATTTTTTATATTATTTTATTTATTTTTTATTTATTTTTTATTTATTTTTTATTTATTATATTTTTATTTTTTTTTTATTTTTTTTTTTTTTATTTATTTTTTATTTATTTTTCATTTTTTTTTATTTATTTTATATTTAATTTTTATTTATTTTTTATTTATTTTATTTTTATTTTTTTTTTATTTTTTATTTATTTTTTATTTATTTTTCATTTATTTTTTATTTATTTTATATTTAATTTTTATTTATTTTTTATTTATTTTTTTTTTTTTTTTTATTTAGTTTTATTTATTTTTTTTTTTTTTATATATTTTTATTTATTTTTTATTTATTTTTTATTTATTATATTTTTTTTTTTTTTTATTTTTTTTTTTTTTTATTTATTTTTTATTTATTTTTTATTTATTTTACTTATTTATTTTTAAAAACCAATCACTTTTAAATTTGCAGATCAAATAAAACACTTTAATCAACTACTCAATTCTTTATATTCATTGACTTTGTGAAGTCTGCAATGCATCTTTAATCTATTTAGAACTGGTTACAAGCTTTATGAACAGTTTTCTTTGGTAGATAAATTTATGTAAATTATTTCAAATCGAGCATGGCTTACGGAATTGAGCAGATTTATCTTTAAGTAGTTTAAAAATTTTCCATAACAATTCTGCAAAAAAAATTTCTTTAAGCGGGCAGATAAGGTTGAACGGCTCGTCTTATAAAGTTCTTCAAGAATCTGTGTGCATTTATGAATTATAAAATCGCTCTGCATGCCATACAATTTGTTTTAAGATAAAAATTATTTTTTTTAATTTTGCGTAAATAGCCTCAAGTTGAGATCAGAGTTGATAGCGAAATAATTAAATTAAAAAAAAAGAAATATATAAATAAAATTAAGTTAGAGAAGCTATATTTGTGTCTAATAGAAACATTTATAATTTTGTATTTATTTATTTTTTTAACACTTAACAAACGCAATTTATATCGCTTTCATGTTTTTTTTTTTTTTTTAATTTTTATTTTTTTTTTTTTAGTCGCTCGCACTTAAAGCCGGTTAAACGCGTCAAGTTCATGACTCACAAAAGAAAAAGGTCGATTGAAAAAAATTCAATAAATCTTTTTTAATTTTTGTCGGTCCAATAACTTTATAAGTAAATCGGCGTAGATACTAACATTCTTGTGCGTTGTTGACCGGCAGCTGAAGTGCACTCAAGGCCAACAGTAATATTGACGCAAATTGCACATTTGCTGAAGTCTTCTGCTTCGTCGTAATCATTGCATTAAATTTTTATATAGATCGGATTTTCCCAAGCGCGTTAAGAAATTCTTAGTATAATTTTATTTTTATTGATATTTCACTTTTTGTTTCTTGTTATAATAATCGCACGCGATTTGACCTCGATTAAAACAATCTGTGAACTATTTTATATAATTCAATTTGGGTTTTTTTTTTTATTTAAATTCTAGTTGCTTGTTTCTAAAGCTTGAATTGAACTAAACTGCTTGAAATCCGAAACAGCAGCTGAGTTTTATTGAAATGAGAAAGTCGCTTATCAGCTGATTTACTCATATTGAATGTATCTCAAAGTGTTCAAAAGTATCTCATATGAGCTTTAGCTACTTATTATATTAAAAAAAAAACTCTCTCACGCTATGCTCTTTTATTTTGCTCTTATTGCTCGAATAGCCGGTTTTTGTGTGTTATTTACTATTTGTAATTCACAAGTCAAGCTCTGTTACGTCTGTGTGGGAATATGAGTCTTAATGAAGTTATTAAAAGTTTCGTATCTCTACACGTTGTAAATTGTTCGTATAAAGGTTTTGTTTTTTATTTGACCTATTATTTTCATTGAATCAAAAAAATGTGTATTGTATAGCTTTTATTTTCTTTATATATAATATGATGATGATCAGTTTGTTTTTTGATATTTATAATTAGACTTCTTATAACTGTTAAACTGGAACGTGTCTTTTCAATAACATAGAACATAGAATATCTAGAATGTTTATGATAAACATTTTCAATTTTTAAATGTTTATCATAAAAGACGAGAACATTGTTAGATGTTTTTAAAAAACAATTGTTTCGTATTTTTAAATGTTTATATTAATTTTAATTTTTTTTAGCGTACAAAAAGCATGTTTCAGTAAAATTTATTCAGAATTTAAGATAAGAGTTATCGATCGAAAATTTTTAATTAAACACGCAATCAGTACAGTTCCATCGCAATTAGAGTTTTTCTTTTTTTAATGTTGTTTTGATGCATTTATTTTCATACATTTCCCAGAGTCGGGAACTGAACATTTTCAGTTAAACCAATTTAATAAGCAATCTACTTGGTATAAATCTTATCAGCTAATCAATTTGCTTCTCCCATAACAAAAAAAAAAAAACAAAAAAGAACTAAGAAGTCGAGTATGCTCAACTGCAAGATAAACTGTATTTAATCTTTACGTGCCTTAAGGCGTTACATCTAGTTAGGAGCCCTAAAAATAATAGCCTTGGCTTGAAATTTTCAGAGTGTTTACTTGAATACATGTACATCACGAAAAGGGTGAGCCATCTTTTGCGATTCTTTGAAAGTTCTAACTAACCTCTTAAGTAAAGTCCCCAGAAGTTGAGTCCTATCTAACTACCATACTCCATGGTAATGATTTTTCATACAAAAACTTAAAAAATTGGGCTATATTTGTATGGAGCCTGTATCTAAAATTTTGCTGGGACTGTCATGGGCATAATTTATATCAAGTTTATAGAATAAGAAACAATGAGGTTTTTATGCAAAAGCTCAAAATGTTGGGGTACATTTATAACGGAGCTAGTGGAAAACCGTTTGCAAGTGTACACTTGACGGTTTAGAAATTTACGTATTCATACAGCAGACAGCTTGACGGAAAGACAGACGGACATAGCTAATTCGACTCATTTCCAATGCTGATCAAGAATATAAAAATTAACTCCCTTCTGTCTGTTACATACATTCACACAAACTTAATCTACCCTTTAGGCACAGGTATAAGAACAAGGAAAAACGTTTACTTCGGTGTAAGAACCAATTTAAAAAGGCGGTTAGTTTATATGGGGGCTATATCTAAAAATGGGTCAGGTTCCCTGTTTTTGATATTGGATGTCATTAGAGGTGGATGTCAAAATATGTTCTTTATGGTTCCAAATACGTCTCTTTCAATGCGTTACAAACTTTCATGCTATAGAAAAAGATGGCTCACGCTTTAGATGAGGTTGTAGATCTGGTGGGCAATTTTTATATTTTTGCATATCAATACAAAAAAAATTTAAATTTGCGACCCGCCAAAAAATGAACAATGAAACCTTCCAACTTACAGATGGCAACAATGAACCTTTTGAGGTTTCATGTGCGTGTGTTTTAAAAAAGTGTTTTCATGAAGGGGTTATATACAGTTAGAAGGTCGAAAAAAAGGCATTTTTCAAGAATTTTTTCTAAGCAAACTATTTGGTTTATTGATTTGAAACTTGGCAGTCTTAAACTATATTCACATATTTTTTATTGCCAAAAATAATTATCGAGAACGTCGATATTGCCAATTTGCAGAGGTCCACAAAATAAAAGGTCTCTTGCGGTGAGCACGATATCTCTGGACTGGATCATCTAAGATGCAAAAACCAAATAGATTTCATTAATATAATAAATAATCTAGTAATTAATCGAAGGAATTAGCAAAAAAAAATTTATTGACAAAATGGCGGCTACTCAAAGCAAAACGTTCGATTTTTGACCAAAATTTGGCTCTTTAATTGTTTTTAAAAATAAGAAATTTTCATCGGATGGGGAAATCCTTCGATTAATTACTAAAAATATAGTTAAGAAGCTTGTGTAAAAATTTCAGACCGATCGGTTCAGCCGTTTCTGAGATATCTTGCTCACCGACTTTGAAAACACCGTTTCGAGAAAAACGCGTTTAAAGTTTTGAAAGCACTGCGAGATCTCTCGGCGCGCCTTCACTAATATGTCTATAACTTCGAAAATATTCGTCGAATCGATTTGAAATTTTGTGTGTGTATACTCAGATATATTTTTGAAAATCCTAACTGTATATAACCCCTTAAAATAATTGTTTAATAAACTAAACACTTGATACTACAATGGACGAAGAGCCAAATTAATTCATTTGAAGTTAAATCTGTGAAAATTACTTCTGCTTAGTATCATAAATACCGATTGATGACAGAACATTATATAATAGTAAATTTTTCGTGAATAAACTCCATACTACGCAAAGTGTTAAATACATCAGATGGACTTACGCAATTGTATTTATACACACGCTTCATAGATATATCTACTAAATCTATTTGAATGCACTATCAGCTTTTTGAACACTCTAATGATACTCTTTTCCATACAACACTCGCTGAAAAAGTATAATGCTAAATTATCTTCTATGATATAAAATTTAATTTAGCTACATAATTGTATTTATATCTCACATACTACATACTAGCATAGATAATATTTTGAAAATTACAATTTTGAATAAAATTTATAATTACCAATTATGAAAATTGTTTTCAATTATTTCTAATAGCACAGATGATACATAACGCATGGCAATGCTATAAATAAAGTCAACTCTAAAATGCAACATTATTTTATCGCTGGTTTCAAATTCGCACAATTAGAAAAGCTATTGTAAAATTGGTTGATATCTTCAAACCAACCATTTGAAAATTTAGTGCAAAGACATAAATTTTTTTTTTTTTTTTGCAAATGGTAATGGGTTTGCTACGCTGCATTTTAAGCATTGATAAAATTTTGGCATAAGAGTTAAATGTTTATTTTTATTATTTTCTTTTTATTCCAACAACACATCTGACGTATGAGTTATGTTACTAATACATTGCGTCTGCCGGCAATTCATCAATCAAAGTGGCTATATCACAGTAATAGTTGGCAAAGATTCACTGAGGCTTCTTGTGTCTCTTTTGTTTTACTAGAAAAAAAATAAATAAAAAGACCTGTCGCATTGTTTCGAAACATTTCGAATTTTTGAGAAGCAATTTATTTTGTGTTATTTATTTGAACTTTAAAACGAAAACTTTTTGTATGACCTACAAAAAAATAGTTTTAAATTTTTGTAAAAGATATTTGCACCTCAACAAACATTTGTTCAAATTGTTTACTTTATTCTAAATTTTTATGAGATATGCGTATTATTTATGCAACTTTTTTTTTAATAGTTTTAAAAGTTTTCAGTTTGTTTTAGTTTGCAATTTCGTAGTAGTTCAGGGTTACATTTTAAACGTTTTCTATTTAAATTTTTTTTCATGCAGAAGATAGCATACAAAGTTCATATTTCATTGCAAAAGATAAATTCTTAAGGGCTGTACTAGATCAAAATAAATACATTAGATACATCGCTTAACCGAAGATCAAATACCCGCAACACGAAACTTTAATCATTTTTCTAGAAAAAATAAAAAAATAGAAGAAGAGTTTGTATGGGGTCTATATGTTATAGAGACCCGATCCTTGTCATATCGGTAGCATATTCATAAGATAACAGTAGAAGTGATTTTACACAGATTGGAGTGACTATATAAATAAATGATAACTATTTTCATTCAAAATCCGAAAAATGGGTGCTAAATTTGTATGGGGGCCGCAACAAAAAATGGGCGTGGCACTTTTCTTTTGATATTGGATGCCATTAGAAGTGTTTTAACCCAATTTGTATTAAATACATTC
>JAEIFJ010001594.1:0-42796 GCA_018903435.1 Leucophenga varia
GAGATCATTACAAAAAGTACCCGGATCTGGCTACGAGATCCACATATTTCTATGTATTTTGATGCGCTGAATCCGAATCTACCATCAGATTTAGCCCTACACGTCTAGGTTTGCCCTAACCTCCAAAAACACTAAAATAACCCATTTTAATCAGCTTGTCAAGCCCCAGGCAAGTTGGGATTAGATTTTCTTGAAACTTGGTACTCCGGGGTTTTCAGGGTCGCTGATTACGAATCTGCAGTCATATTTTAAAAATTCAAAATGGCGGATCCTTTTGAAGATTTGCCGTAATTACACAGCGCTACAAAAAATTTCCAGATCTATGTACAAGACCCCACATATTTCCATGTATTTTAATAAAAATGAATCAATAATCTACCACAGAGCTTGCTGCAGAATCTCTCCTTTTTCAGTTTATCACCTGTGTCTTTAATCAGGGCACCTCCACGTGGTGACGGTGGGCAACAGGTCCATACAGAGATGTCAGAAACGCTACCATACGCATTTTTGCGGAAGCCTACATAAAGTTGTGTTTAGTAAAATTTCACTCATTTCGAATAATGACATAACTTTCCGTAGTTATGCAAAGATGTGTTCAGTGGCGTTCACTGTCATCTCTGGATCCTTATTGGCAGAGTCCCTGGGTAAACGGCGTTCATGCCGTCATGGCAGGCACAGGAAAGAAGTGTTTTACGATGCAGGGATTCGGAACCCCAGTATCGGCGTCTGGTCAGGGTGGGAAAGCGGGCCCTCCGACGTCGTCATCCTGCGACCACAGCTCTGCATTAATGGGTAACTTGGCTAATGAAGAGTCTTATGCTACAAGAAAAAAGACTTCAGTCACTTCCAGATCACATGATTGTGATAAAAGTCCAGAGAGAATATCCTTGGAACCTGGTTCTCACAACATCATTCAACAAAAAACTCCACTTCCTTGATTCACATCTAGACAGGTTTCCCAAAAATCTTGGAGACTACAGAGAGGAACAAGGGGAACGGTTCCATCAAGATTTGAAAGTGATGGAACAAAGATATCAAGGTAGATGGGATGAGTAATGTTGGCTGATTTTTTGCTGGATGTTAAAGAGAGAAACGAATAAACGAGGACAAAAACGAGGTCGAAAATCTTTACACAGATCTTTCGAGGAAAAAAAGAACACGATACAGTAGTAAACAAATAAAATAAATTGTAATTCCCCGAGTACCAAGTTTCAAGAAAATCTAATCTCTCAACTTGCCTGGGGCTTGACAAGCTGATTAAAATGGGTTATTTTAGTGTTTTTTTGAGGTTAGGGCAAAACCTAGACGTGTAGGGCTAAATCTGATGGTAGATTCGGATTCAGCGCATCAAAATACATAGAAATATGTGGGTCTCGTAGCCAGACTTGGGGGGCTGTGTTATTGAACTCAACTGATGCTTTCGAATTGCCGGAAAGAAACGAATATAATTGATTCTTTAAGCACTTTATTATAAAGCAAGGAAGAACGTTAACTTCCGTAGAATCAAGCTGAAATACCCGTTACGCAACACTTTCAATAGTTTATATGTTGACCAGGGGGCTTAGATTAAATTTCACGATGAAATTGGTCAAATTTGTCTAGAGGCTTTATGTTATAAGCCCGTTCCTTACCATATCGATAGTGTTCACTTAGGCGGAGATTAGATTGATTTTACCAAATTTTAATTGAATTCATTCAGAAAAAATAAATATTTTCATACATAAATTCGAAAATGGGCGATAGATATGTATATGGGGGCTATACCTAAAAATGGAGGCGGCACCTTGATTCTGATATACAAACTAACTAGGTCCACAAAAGCTTAAGTTTAAAATTTCATGTCAATATCTTATAAACATTCTGAGTAAAACGCATCGCCACAGACAGACGGACAGACAAATGAACATGTCTAAATCGATTCTTCTTATCGAGCTGATCAATAATATATATATACTTTAGTGGGGTCTCCGATGCCTCCTTTAATGCGTTGCAAACTTTCAGAAAAAAAAAATACCCTAACACTATGTGTAACGGGTATAAAAAAAAAATCAATCTAGATTCCTGCCATCATCGTATATTATTGACAGTGCTTTCAACATTATTGATGCGTCTCCTAGATGATTAGGTCCGGCATCGTTTTTTGGAAATCTTTAAGTCAAAATAATATTCCTCTGCTGTACTTTATACAGCTGTGGCTAACAACTCTTTACTATCTACTCGGCAGAAACTTCAACGTAATATGTAGTGACGATGTGTTTGATTTAAGCGCTGACAGCTCCGGAGCTCCTCAAAGACACGGTTTTAAGGCAATTTCAAGTTTATGGTTCAGTAGATGTACATAGATGGAATATTGTGATCAAAGACGAATATTTTCTCACAAGACTTTTACACTTGATGTCCTTCTGTTTCTTACAAGAAGACTTATTCGTCATTATCACATAGCAGCTAAGAGGAAATACCTGAGTATTCTACTATGACAAATGCATTGAGAGTTGATAACAAGTTGCATAACAAAATATTAATGTACAACGCTCAGGGAGTGGCAAACGGTCATTAGGAAGATCGTTAAAAGACTATATCTGATGCATTTACTGGTACTAAACTGCCCTCGCAGCCTTATTTTTTCTAGTTGGGTTTTTTTCGTAGACCCTATAAAGTATATTTATTCTTGATCAGCTCGACGAGACGAATCGATCTGGCGCTCCGTCTGTCTGTCTGTCTGTCTGTCCTGACTGTCAGTCTGTCCGGAAGTCTGTATATTTCTGTGCATCCACCAGATTTGAAGATATAAAGATATTAAGCTGAAAAATTGGAACTTAAGCTTTTCTCGGCAACGACTATGTTAAGTTCGAGAATTTTCGAATATTTGTATGAAAATAGCTATTAATTATGAATGTGAGTCACTCCAAGTTGGGTAAAAACACTTATTATGGCATCAGTGATAAAAAAGGCGCAACTCCCATTTTAAGGTATGACCCCTATTCAAACTTCCCGCCCATTTTTGAATTTTTATGAAAATAGGTAATATACATGAATTTATTCACATCAAATTGGGTAAAAACATATCTAATATCATCCCTATTTGCACAAAACTTATAAGGATCATTACTATAACATATAGCCCCACATTAGCTTACCTTCCGTTTTCCGATTTTTAAGAAAATGTTTGTTTATCTGTCCTCAGCTTAAATTTGACCATATTATTGTGTTTAAACTTTCATTATATCAGACTATTGACTCCCAGACACACCTATTCCAAGATTCAAAACAAAAAAAAAAATAAAAAAAAAAGGAGCGGTGTGGGCGGCGGAACCAAAGCTCAAATACCCGCCACGGACGAAACTTTATTAATTTTCTTGAAAAATTAAAAATAAAAAGGTGAGTTTGTATGGTTCTATAAGTACCAGTGAAACGATCACTTGTCATATCGGGAGAAGCATATAGGATAACAGTAGAAGTGATTTTACACAGATTGGAGTGAATATATCCATAAATAAGAACTATTTTTCATTCAAAAAAAGGGGGGGGGAAATCGTAAATAAATAAAATCGAAAAAAATGGTAATTTGTTATGCGGCGTGGCACCTTGGTTTCTGACATACAAACTGCCTAGGAATAAAAAGAAGTTTAAAGTTTCACGTCAATATTACCAAAACCTAAAGCAATAGAAAGACAGACGGACAGATGGATGTTCAGACGGACGGACAGACGGACATGGCTAAATCGTTTCGTCTCATCGAGCTGATCAATAATATATATACTTTATGGGGTCTCCGATGCCTCCTTTAATGCGTTACAAACTGATAATACCCTTCACACTATGTGTGGCGGGTACAATAAGATGTTTAGCAATGTTAAAAAATCGGTTCTAAGTCCCCAGCTGGGTCCCAGGTCCAAATTTAAGAAACACTTAAAAACGTCAAAAATAATTTTTAATCCTCTTTTAAATGCGCCTAGTATAAAGTCTCTAGGTCTTCTCATTCCAACATATTTCTTTTTCGGTTTTAGGGCCCCATTAGCCCCTTGTCAAAATTTTTTAAAATTTCTTATCATCCGTTTGGCCTGTAGGCCGATCTTGAATAGATTAATGAATGAATCAGTCAGTCGGGTGAAAGAGATTTATATATATAGACTATTTGAAGTACCCGCCTTGCTTGAGTGTTCAAATATTTTTGTGACACCAACCAGCTCGCTGAAAATGAATCTTAAATCAGATTTCTAAAACTCAAAATCGCTGATTTAATGTGGCGGCTAAATATATAAAATTTAACGAATTTGCTTGAAAATCGCTACTTTTAGATGGTTTGCTTCTAAAAAGGAAATTTTTTTTTTTTTTTTTTTTTTTTTGTTGTGGAAAACCCTGGTTTTTGAAATTGTTTGGAAAAATAGTACTTTTTTTTTACAAGTTTTTACTAATATTTGAAATAATATTCTAATTTCATTAATTTATTTACATCATACTACTTAAAGGTATTAAATTTTAATATTTTTCTAGAAGAAACATTTGAAGGAACAACAAGCTCAAACAGTTTACAGCTAAATTCAGTCTTAAAGAGTCCTGCCCTGCCCTGCCATGGTGCAGTGCAATGTTTATTAATGAAACTGTTTGTGATTTGCATTTTAATTTATGCAAAAACACAAAAAATATATATAGCAATTCGATGTAGCTCTGGGTGTACGGGGTCTATGTGTGTGTGTGTGTTCAAGTACTAGACGCGTACAAGGACCCGCTGCTTCAATTGAAATTCAAAAGGAAGCAAACAATTTTTAATGTTCTCAACGCTCGCGCGGGCATTTTATGACGATGACAACGACGCAGCGACGCAACGACGGCGACTGGTGAATGGCAACGACGGCGAATGGCGAAAACAATATTGTATGTACTCGTACAAGTGGGTGCAGCGTAATATGCTTTATTTGCATTTGTCTGTCTGACTACATTCATTGCTATCCGATCTCTAAGCAGATTTCTCGCTTTAGTCTATAGTCATATTGCTTTATAAAGCATTATAACTGATTGTCTTGTCAAGCTGCCAGTCGGTTTGGCACTCGACATTTTGACTTATTTGTCCGTCCGTCTGTTCGTTTGTGTTGCTGCTGCTTTAACTATTTTTGTCTGAGTTTTTATGCTTTTCAACAATTGTGAAAACTAAAAATGCTTCTGTGTGTTTCTTAATAAAAAATCAACCCATCCACACACACTAAAGTATAAGTGTATTTGGTGCAGTTTTTGAAAATTTGTGTATGAAATATTTCCCAAACAACTAAACCGATTTCAATGAATTTTTGAAGATGTGCTTTTTTTGCCTAAACTTACAAGATAGGATGTATGTAGTTTGTGATAAATTAAGCTTGATATATATGTTACTGGGACCTACAAAATCTAATAAAAATAAGAGTTAGGCACGGCCCCGTAAAAGACATCGGTAGAACCGAAGGTTAAGAACTCGTCACAAGCATCTTTACTTAACCTTTATAATAATTTTGGTATCAAATTTTACGCTAAAAATACAGATATAACAATAATTTTTTTTCGAAAATATCAGAAAATGGGCGGTAAGTTACACAATGCGTTTTTCTCGGAAAGTTTTAAAGATATTGACCTCAAAACTTAAACTTAAGCTTTTTATGCTCCTAGGCAGTTTGTGTATGTCAGAACCAAGGTGCCACGCCCATTTTTAGATATAGCCCCCATACAAACTTATTCCTTTTTTTCGATTTTTTTATTGAAAATAGTTATAATTTATGAATGATTTACTACAAATACAGTAAAAACACTTCAATTGGCAACCAATATCAAAAGAAAGGTTCCACGCCCATTTTTTGATTTTGCTCCATTACAAACCTAGCGCCCATTTTTCAGGTTTTGTATGAAAATAGTTCTTATTTTTGAATATATTCACTTCAATCTGGATAAAGTCACTTCCACTTTTATCCTTTGACCGATACGACAAGCATCGGGCCACTATAACATATAGACCCCATACAAACTTACCTTCTATTTTTTTGTTTTTAAAGAAAATTATTAAAATTTCTTGTGGGTATTTGAGCTTCGGTGCTACCGAAGTTAACGTTTTCACTTGTTTTATTTGATATATCCAAGGGGTAAAAGGGTATATTAAGTTTGTGCAAATGTATATTACAGACAGAAGAAGGCTATATATACCCTATAAAGTATATAAATTATTGATCAGCTTTGGAAGGGGAATCGAACTAGCTATGTCTGTCCGTCCGTCTGTCTTTCTGTCCTGCTGTCTGCCGTATGGGGGCCGCCATATTTGAAACTTAGACTCTCCTAAGCCGTCTTGCAAACGGTTTTCTCTAGCCCCTTTATAAGGGGTACCCCTTATACAAATCTTGGGTTTTTGCATAAAAAACGTCATTGTTTCTTATTCTAGGAAGTCTCAATTTGGCTTAAAATATGCCTATGATAGTCCCCATAAAATATCCCAGTAAGGGTAGGACCAACAAAACTTTTAGGTAAAGCCCCCATACAAATATACCACATTTTTTAAGTTTTTATACGAAAGTCCAATAAAATAAAATAAGTAGTAAGATAGGGCTTGGCTTAAGGTACATAAAGTTTAGATGGGTTTTTGCAGTCGAGCATACTCGTCTTCACCGCTCTTTCTAGTCGCCAAGCTAAACATTAAACCCAAATGAGCCTTGTGCAAGCCTTATACTAGCCTATAGATTATCGGAAACCTTTCGAACATGTCAAAATTGTTAACCATCTTTTATAGGTCTACTCATTCAATTTCGAACATGTCAAAAATATTTTTTAATCGTCTTTCGAATCTGCACAAATGTCAAGTCTCCAAATCAAAATGTTAAAAAATGTTTACTAAGTGATAGCCTATATTGTAATTTGACTCAACAGCAAAAAAAAAAAAAAACATTCAAAAGTGATAAATTTTGGGGTTAGGGCCTCCCGCTGTTCCCCTGTTCCAAATTTCGTAGATCCTTTAAACACGATAAAACTACTTTCTAACCAACTTTCTAATGCGCCCAGCACTAGGACTTTTGTTGACTAATACCAAGATATGGTTTCCAAGGTCCAATTAGATCGTGGTCAAAACTTTCCAAATCACGATTTAGTGCTAACCTGTGATCTAAAAAAAAATATATGTATATGTGTATATAGTGTTCTTGATCAACACTACGAGACGCGTGGATCTAGCAATGTTTATCCGTCTGTCTGTTCGTCTGTCTGTATTTATGAGTTTCATTCGCTTAATGGGTAGACCTAGACACTTGAGAGTATGCGCTTTTGTAGCATCGTTTAACAATATCTCCTTTAAATACATCTCAAAAAGAAAAATAAAAATTGGTTTCTAGAACTTTGCAATAATTAATTCAAGATTCAAGAATAAATACATTTTTATAAATTTGGAAATACTTTTTTATTTCCTTTAAAAACGACGGGATAGCAAAGCATATCGGATTGAGCTAGTATTGTATAAATGCAAGCGAACGAGATACATGGCATGTTACTCGGCATTTAATAATTGAAATATTTTAAAGCATTCTAATAAACACAAAAATTCTTTCAAAATTACTCTCAATGGCAATCAATGTCATAATTGAATAAAATAATAAATATTTTCATATAATATTTTTCCAATTTCAAATAGAAACAAAGCCTTTGTATAGTAGCAGCAGTATAGCTCATTTAACAAGGATCTAATACAAATTAAAACTTATTCGTTTGTAAAATTGCAATTTTTATTGTAGATAAAAGTACAAAATTGTAGGCAGACAAACAAAAGCAAAAAAAAAAAAAGGAGATATTAGGAATGAGCAAAAAATACTCTGATAGACAGACGGACAGAGAGACAGACAGACAGACAGACGACTCAATCAGACGCTTTTCATTGGTGTTTTGTGTGAATTATTATGAAACCTCATGTGGCTGTCTATGGTATATGAATATCAAGTATAATCCTAGCAAAAGCAGCAGGAGCAGCAACAACAACAACAACAACAACGTTCAACATCATCAAGCCAGGTAG
The DNA here is from genome assembly GCA_018903435.1 of Leucophenga varia. Classification (NCBI taxonomy): domain Eukaryota; kingdom Metazoa; phylum Arthropoda; class Insecta; order Diptera; family Drosophilidae; genus Leucophenga; species Leucophenga varia. Next base: position 8,012 of record JAEIFJ010001594.1, read on the forward strand.
CAGTAGTATCAGCAATATAAATGGCTTAAAACACACACACACACACTTATACAGTTAGACAAATGGCAGCTATGTGTAGTAGGCGAGAAGGAGTTGAATATGCTTACAGGATATGACTATTAAATTTCTACCAATTGCACACATTGATATCGAGTTAAGCATTTGCTTGGATTGTGTGCACTCAACTTTATACAATACATTCGCAAAATAATATGCAACAATCTTTTGGTTGCATTCATTGGATTGACTAACTGACTGACTGTCTGTCTGACTGGGTAACTGAATGACTGACTGACAATCTTTCTACTGTATCGCTATCTATTTGTCTGTCCCTCTGTCTGTCTTTCTGTCTGCATTAAAACTCATCTCTCTTATGCCAATCCGTTGTTGCATTTATTGTCTATTTTGCGGTACTCTTTTTTTTTTTTTTATAGAAATACCAACAAAATAGAATATTCGTAAACCTACTAACTTACAGTGTATCATCACCAATACAAACATACAATATACAATATTTTTCAATGTATGAAAACATTTCCAAAGCCAAAGCATTCAAATGAAAAATTTAATTTTTCTACCCATAATATTTCAAAGCAATTTCGATTTGGCTCGGCTCGACTCATATCGGCACGGCACGGTACGGCACGGTACAGCTAGTTGACTTTATTGAAAATACAACATTTTTATGTCAGTTGCAATATTTTGTAGTAACAACAATTTTATGTATTTGACTTCTACAATATATTTTATTTTATATTATTTTTCATTTCAATTCATTTCATTTTATATTTTTGACTAATAACTTATTCATCACCGCAGGCTGCATAAATATGTTTTCGTAAAAATATTTTGTTTCGCGCTTGATCTGCTAATACCCTTCGTATTTTTTGTATTGATAATATAGAATTTGTTGCAATTTTTATGGGATTTCGCAACAATTTGAGTAGAATTGAAAATCAAATTGTTATAGATATTTATAGTACGTTTTCCATTGGCTTTTGCGTTCGAGTTAACGTTAACCTGTTGCTATCGAAAGCAAGGACTACTATAATCGTATACAATATTTCTTATATTTATTAATTCCCAGAAATTTATTTTGAACAACCTTGTGTCCATAGTAGGCATTGCTTACGATAGCAACAGGTTTAACTCGAACGCAAAACCAATGAAACGTACTATTATTGTCAACAAATCTTAAATCGAGATTAAATGTAGTTTTAGAGAACCCAGTAAAGGTGGTAGTTTCTTGGTTTCAAATTAAGTCGTAATTGCACCACAATTGATGGTTTCAAAATTTAAATTTAATCATTTTCCTAAGCGCTAAAAAAAAAAAAAAAAAAACAAACTCGGATAAAATCTTAGTTTTGACACAGGAATCTAAATTATGATTTTTACAACATTAATATAATATAGAAGCATCGATATATCAAAATTTTGTTTGTAATAAAAAACCATAACGAGTGGCCCATATTCTAAAAAAAAATAAATTTTAATATGAGAGCAACGTATCGATTTTTGCTCTTTTATTTTTTTATGGCTCAACTTATGTGCACGTCCAAATGTTCCTTTACGGATTTTTAGTTCTTATCTGAATTTTTAGCGGTCACTGGTTTGATGAAAATATCGACAAAAATCAAGCTTGGTTTTTTATTCGTTTACATTTAGAGATTCCAAAGCTTCTAAATTTTCGGTTTTCAAATTTATTGGCGAAAAAGAAAATTTAATTACGTGGGAATTCTTGTAGAAGGGGTTGCAGGTCCGGTCGATTAAAACCAAACTGCATATTTGGAATTTGCGCTATCCCTTTGAATCTCTAATTATGATTAAAAATGATTTCTTTTATCTCTTTCTTACCCTGCTGAAATTAATTAGTCAAGTTCCAAATTTTTTTTTTAAACCAGTTTTGAAAAAGAAAAAAAACTCTGACCTTTCAAACCATACATTATATCATATTGCCGAATTTTTCTAAGTTTTTCTTTTCCGAAACTGGTTAATTGTCTGAGTTCCATATATGGAAAAAAAGGAAGAAATCAATGTTTTGGCCAAAAATTCACATTTTGGGCGTCCCTGAAATTCCAAGTTTGCAGTTTTGTTTTACTAGACCACAGCTAATACCAGGACTGCAAACCACTAAAAATTGGCAGTTGTTCGGTTTAACGTTTTATTGGTGTCTGATAAACAATCGTAAATTTTCATTTGCAATTATTATCCAAATCTATTTAATTAAATATCTGATATAAAAACAAGGAAAAACGTTAACTTCGGTTGAACCGAAGCTTATATACCTGTTAAACATCATTTGACGTTGATAGATCTTCGTGTTCAGCATTTTTTTTTAAATTTTATCTTAAAATACTAATCGATTTCTTAAAAATTCTTAAAAATTTAGAAATACGTGGTCCGATCTCAACCAATTTTTAACTGTAGATTTGGTTTGATATAAGAAACATTTGTACCAGATTTGAAGCCATTCAATATAAATAAATTTTTTAATCTACAAGAACTTGACAAAATGTTGTATGTTTGTATGGGGACTATACGTAAAAGTGGGCGTGCCACATTGATTTTAACATATTGATTTTAACGAAGGTCCTAGAAAAGCGTGTTTAAAATTTCAGCACAATACTTTTTAAAACTGAGCGATTAAATCGTGCAGCAACAAACAGACAGATGGACCGACGGATAGACGGACGGAAAAAGCTGGATCGACTCACACTATGACAAGTCTAAACAAGAAAGAACGCTGAAGTCGAGTATGAAGTCGACTGCAAGATACCCTGTATCCAATCTATATGTACCTTAAGTTGGGTTCTATTTTACTACCTTAACTTTAAAAATCGGGTATATCTTTTGTATGTGGTTATATTTAAAATTTTGTTGAAGTACCCATATTTGTCTATTTCATTGGGACTACAATAGACATACTTTGTACTAAATTTGAACTTCCTAGAATAAAAAACAATGACTTTTTATTTAAGAACCCAAAATTTTGGGGTAAATTTGTATTAAGGCTATACCTAAAATTTTGTTCGTCCTACCCCCCTTTTTGATATTTTTTGGGACTATCATAGACATAATTTATACTAAGTTTGAACTTCCTAGAATAAAAACAATGACGTTTTTATGCAAAAACCACAAATTTTGGGGTACATTTGTATGGGGGTACCCCTTAAAATGGGTCTGAGAGAAAACCGTTCAAGTTCAATTTTGAAAGCTCTACCTCTTATAGTCTCCGAAATAATCGTTTTCATACGGCAGATAGCATGACGGGACGGACGGACGGACGGAGAGACATAGCTAGTTCGACTCCCCCTTCCAATGCTGATCAAGAATACATATACTTTATAGGGTCTATCTTGCCTCCTTCTGTCTGTTACATACATTCTCACAAACTTAATATACCCTTCTACCCTTTGGGTACAGGGTGTAAAAAAATAATTTTTTAAGAGAAAGTGCAAAAAAAGAGACAAAACAAGGAAAAACGTTATCTTCGGTCAAACGGTGGCTTAGATAGAACTTCGAGATGGGATGGGTGGGGGTCACTGGTCTGATACAACTCCGATTTTGTTACAATATAAGTATCAAATATAACAATAATTTTCTTGAAAATATCAGACAATGAGAAGTAAGTTTGTAGAAGCGCTATACGATATAATGGCCTGATCCATATCATATCGGTGGTGTGTACTTAGGATGATATAAGATGTGTTTTACCCAACTTGAAGTGAATACATTCATAAATACTAACTATTTTCATTCAAATATTCGAAAATGGGGGTAAATTTATATGAGGCATTACCTCAGAGTGAGCGTGGCATTTTGAAATTAACATACAAACTACCTAGGACTGAGAAAGCTTATGTTACGAGTCTCAGCTCAATATCTTTAAAACTTAGAAAATGAATCACCTCGCAACAAACATACAGACAGACAGGCGGACATGGCAAGATCGACTCGTCTCATCAAGCTGATCAAGAATTTATATACCTTTTAAATTCGCAGACGTAAATTTTAAACCACAGACCAGACAACTTTAAATTTATTGATCATAACTATTCTATTGTTTTTGACATTACCAAGTCTACAAAGGCTTCTACTAACATTTTCAATATTTCCGCAACCACTTCGTAATAAACACAGTCAACATATTAACTCAACTAAATAAAATGTTCTTTTAAAAAAAACGCGAACCCGTTCGAACCGAACCATTTTTGCCACTAATAAGGTTTGGTTTTGCTTCAAAACCATTAACTTTCAGAAGAGCTTGTTCAGTAAACGGTTCGGAGCAAACATTCAAAAATGCTTTGGTTCAGAAATCGGCTAGGTTCAAAAGAAGCACTGCTTAAAACATCTGCTATAAAATTTTCGAGCGGTAATATTATTTAGGTCTGCATATAAACAATAGAACACAATTACAAATCGCTTGTCGCTTTAGCATAATTTTAAAATTTGCTAAGTGTATAAAAAAAAAAATACAAAATTCGGTAAGCTTCAACCATAAAAGAAAAATGACTTCTTTAATTCATACTTTGTAAATAATTACAAAAACGTGACGTACGCAGTCGCTGTATATTTTTGGCGCAAAGAATTGAAGGCGAAAACGATGCGTCAAATACGTGACTATAATTGTTAACATTTCATGTTTCTTGTTTCAAAAAATTTACATTTAATAGACTTTTTTTATTTATTTTTAGTATGACAAATACATAAATATTTGACGTAGTTTTTTAAACAAGAGTCAGAGAAAAAAAAAAAACAGGATCAAAATGAAAATTCCGTTTATCTGTTGGCAGCCATTTGTGCAAATGTTATACTCCTTTTTTCTCTTTTTTTTTTTTTTCTATAAAACATTTTTTTTTTTTTTTTTTTCATTTTCGATTTATTTCTACTAAACGCGATTTCCACTTTGTCTCACATGCTTGCATATTCACTATCTTCGACTTCATAAATCACAGACTAATAAAGCCACAAAGAATGACTGAAGAGGAACACAGGCTACGGCGAATGCACAGGAAACAAAAGCAGCAAAAGCATCAGCGAACAAAAAAAAAAAAAAAAAAAAAATATATGGCGACATGCGACATATGAAGTTTATTAAAATGGCGCGTATCCACTTCCTGCCGCAAATGTTCACACACACACAAACACACACACATTGCAGCGTTAGATACAGTCATAGTTCATCGTCATGTGACTGAGGTCGCCATAAATATTACACACAAACACACACACACACATAAACACACTCGACACAAAGAAGACGCATGCAAAGTCAACGTCGCATAGACAAAGTCATGCAAAGTCCTTGCCCCAAGTTCTTTTAGACTGCTGCATATTTGTTAGTTAGCCCGGGACTTACACACACACACACACACACACACACAGATTCATTTTGCCTTTAGCCTAGTCTCTCTTATATAGTAGCTTATTGAGTTATTTATTTATTAGTATATGTATTTTATGTGTGAATGTATCTGTGGTATAAAGTATAGCATTTAACATTTGTGGATGTTTTTCTATTGGAAATTGCTAAAAATTTGTTTGCAACCCAATTGAGCACATTCTAAACAAATATTTACATATTTTTCTCTTTATTTAATTCTTTTGTTTGTTAAATTTTCACAAAAATTTTAAATATTATTCTTTTACATAGATCCAAACCATGCCTATGGCTTTCCTACTTCATACAATATTTGCATTTAAAGGTATTTTTGCATGAGTATTTTACTTAATTTTTGCTTTCGAATTCTCAATTAGGGCCAATTAGCATGTGTTTGTACAAGTGCAAAAATACAAACAAAAAACAATGCTTTAACCAAAAACCCACACACACACACACACACACAAACACACATGCATACAGGAGCACCCCTTTTACTGGAAAAAAGCTAAACTGCTATTGAGTGCTAAAAAATTTTACTGAATTTCATGAATTCTTCACTTTCCCAAAAAAACCTTCTCATGTTTTTTCGTCTTTATTTTTGTTTTCATGAGAGTTCGTTTAAATAAACAGCGAATTGCTGCAATAACAAGCAACAAAAAAACAACAAAAAAAAAAAACAACAAAAGCAACAAGAACCGTTAGGTAAAACCAAATGAAATATTTAACTAAATTAACAATTTTGTTTATTTATTCAAAATTTGCATAAACAATTTCTAAAGACAAAAACCAAAAGTCTATTTTTTCGTTTTACTTTTGCTTTGCGCCGCCCCAACAGCATCATTGAGACCCTCCCCTCACGTTCTTAGTCCTTTTTATATGTACAAGTATCCGTCTCGATTTGAGTCGACTCAACTTCATTGCTTATTTTTCACTACGTTTTTTCGCATTTTTTTGTTTTTGTTGTTTTTTTGTATTTTTTTTTTTTTTATTTAACTGATAACGAATGAATGAATTGTTGTGAGCAAAAAGCTGAAAACGGAAATCAGCATTTACACCGATACAAACATTCACGTACACGTTCACACATACACATACATACATATACATATGTAAAATCACATTCAGTGAAACTAAATTTTTGGAAATTAGAAAATACTACAGTAGCTGCTAGAATATTTTGAATGGCTCAGTTTGAATAGCAATTAATGGGTACAAAATTCCAAAGTACAAATCTTAGATCCCAAACATTACTGAAAGACAACATCTAGAAACGATTGAAAAGCAACGAATGCTTCTACTCTTGTTCCAAACTATTCTGTCAAAAATGGTTCCCTCTCATCGAAAATGGTCATATAGCTATACACTGCAGTTGTACACCTGAAAGTTTGTAATGTAGCATGGTGGCTGGCTTTCAAAAACAACTACAACTTCTAAAAGTTACTCTTGTGTACATTGGGGATCACAGGAGCAATTAGAACCTGTACCTCCGAAGCGCTAATTGCTATGTTAAACCTGCTACCCATTGACCTAATTATCAAGCAGAAGGTTCCGATCAATGCTCTTCGACAAAAAGTACAAGGCTTGTGGTCTTCAGTATGATATGTTAACAGTGCTGTTTAATTCAAGATCCCAATAAACTTTGAATTTTAGTAAATCCTTTAAAACTACAATACCTTCACGGAAAGACTGGGTTGCGGAGCTGCAGGAAGGTGAAGCTGGCCTGATGGTTCTAAGATGGATTGCGTGTGGGGTCTGGGGTACACACGGAGGACTTGACAGTTTAGTCCCGGGAACGAGCAAACTGGTATACTTTCTAGAAGGAGTTCAAGGGGCCAGTCTTGTATAGATCCCAATAAGTTCTAGTGTCGCCAACTTTACGAATTACTTCACATCTTTCGGCAATAACAAATGGAAAATCTGAATTGCTTATTTGGCCTTCGATGGACCGCTAACATACCAGAACACTACTGTTACACTCCCATAAGTACCTTTGCGAAACTAACAGCCGTATCGCTTATAACAGTACAGAAGTTTTGGGGAAGAAGGCACTCCAGATACTTTAGAACTTTTCTCTGTGTGTCCTGCATTTAAATTGAGTAGACTAACCTGAGTCCACTTTGGACGATTGCAGCTAGGATCACTGAGCGATCTATCACTCTTTTGTCCCTCCAAACAACGTTCCTTCCTTAACTGAAAGTATATGTTAATTGTGTTGGAAATATAAGTCTTCCCCTCTGGCAACTCTATCTTTCTATTCTACTCTTCAAGAGTATATCTGCACGGCAGAAAGCAGGTCGGATGGATGGGTGGAATACAGGCAAATATAGCTATAGTCGATTCTTCTTTTTAGTGCTGATCAAGAATATATATGTATATATTTAATGCAGTCTGTCATGCTTCCATCTGTCTGTTTCCGTACATTTCACACACTTAATATATAATTTTTTGACCTTCGGGTCCAGGGTATAACAAAGAAGTTTTTATGCAAAAAACTTAAAATTTGGGATAGGTTTGTCTGGGGCCTCCTCCTTAAAATGGGCCAACAGAAAACCCGGTTATAAGTAACGCTTCCCCTCACGACGAGCCCATGTTTCTAAGATGGCGATTAGTAACATAAGACAGCTAGAAAAGACGGACTGACATACACTATAGAGATAAATTATAAGTGCAGCAGTGTTTTCAAGTAAATTGGACAATAAAATTACTTGTTGAAAAATATGCTGGCTTCTTATATTGTTCCGGCTTAAAATCTTGGTACGAGCTGAAAAATTTTTATCTGCATAAGATTTGAAGGAAATTAAACTTAATGAACTTTTAATTATGATATTGATCTAATATTACATGGATTTTTAAACTCATTTCAGGACTGTGGACGTAGACATGTTCACAAATTCTGAGATGAAGTAAAAATATACAAAATCGAATTAACTGTCTCAAAGATTAATTACAACTGTGCTCAATCTAAAACAAACCTTCCAAACTGGGGGAAAGCACTTAAAAAATTAAAATATTAACACAAACTAAACACAAAAAAATAAGATATTTTGCTTTATTAGATGTGCTGCTTACAATATTTTTCATGTCTGTACTCTTTGATTTGACAAAAAGACAAAATTTGTGGCATGAATAAGAAACTTTACAAGTTCGTACTCAGAGGCAACTGTAAAACATGATTTTGTTGTAGCTTTAACTATTTTGTTTTTGTTTTTGCTGTTTTGTACTTCATCAAAAAGTTGAATTTTAAATAAGTTTGCTAAATGCATAGAGCTGAGATGCTGTATACAATAAAAAAAAAGAACTTGTAAAAGTGAGAAAAACAGAAGACTTGGTACACGTATACAACGCAGGCTTGAATAGGTTTATAACGCCTAAAAAGCTGACAACACGAAAAGTGCGATTTAGGTATTGTAAAAATTCGACTCGATTTTCAACAGATACGCCAAAGTTGTTTAATATTTAAATTTAATTATATTTAAGGACAAAGTTAGCGCGCGAATCTATACAAAATAAGTATCTATTGCTTTGCTGCTGCTGGTGCTGGTGCTGATGCTGGTGGTGTACGCGTGTTAAATGGCTGCAATAAATCAGATTTATTAATAAATGAGCTATGAGCTTTGCTCGCAACTCAAGAATGAATGAAAGAAGACGCCAAAATGTTTTAATTCCCAATGGAATAAATCTGCTGATGAACGTCAAAGACAGACGGACAGACAGACAGACAGACAAAGTCGTTAATAAAGGTGACAGAGTTTTTAGTACTGGTTAAACGTTTAATATTGTAGCTACTTTTCATCCATATGTAAGATGAACTGAAACAATTTATAGTCATAAAGTGATGCTAGGTATTAATTTAGGATATAATACCTGATTTGGTTTATTGGGTCTTCAAAAACGTTAAGAAGACATTTGCGACTTAATCGATAGATACATATATATATGTATATGGTGAATGTAACTGTTGACAGATATGTGCATGTTGCTTTGTTTGTACTTGAATGAGAACAGTGTGTCGACACAATTGTCACTATCGACACGAATAACGAAAAAAAAAAAAAAAAAAACGAAAGGACATTCGACGACGGACGAAACAAGAGATACATTCAATGCGCACCGGAAGCCATAACCGATCCATAGCTGCGCAGTTAAACCCTTTTGATGCTGAATTTAACGGACAGCTCTCACTTGATTTTTGAAAATTCACCCATGCCACAAGCGTACACGAGCCTGTGGAAGCTGTTTGTGTGAGTGTGAACGGTTGCAGCAGTTTAAATTTGAGTGGTTGAGTACTGCAAGTGATTGCAATTGAAGAAGAAACAAAACAGAACGACATGACTACAGCATGACGCGTCATGACGTTGACAGCAGACACTCGGCACATGTACAGATATATACAATAGATCAGTAAATATATATTATATAAAGATATACCATATAAAGTACAATAGCAGTACATATATGCAGAAGAGATTTTTTGATATAAAGAAAAAAATATTTAATAAATACAAAATTTCTTTCTTTTTTTTTTTTTTTTTTTTTTATTTACCATTTATTTTGACCATTTTCACTGAAGAAACTTTTTAAAAATTTATTTATTATAAAAACGTGACAAGACGTTAAAGCATTAGCTTTAAGTATAATAAGTTATGTTAATATTGGAGTCTATTGCCGCGTAGGTAGATCATCTGGGTGAGGCGCCTTCGCATGTGTTGATAGCGAGAGCCGAAGCCAATGGGTTAATGTGGATCACGTAGACGATCGTTGTATTTGGAGCTGTGTCGATTTATTTCATCAAAGACTGATGGCACATCACAGTCGTTGCTAATGACCGTGTCATAAACAAACCACTGGGCATTGCAGATACATCGTAGAGTCTTATTTTGCGTTGTATCCCATATCTCCACGATGGCATAATAACCATTTTATACATAAACAACTTATTGCTAAGCCGTAGTTTACTGGATGGACGTAAAAGCCAAGCCAAGATGGTTGCGCCAAGTAAGCCATTTATCTAATACCATTCCCAAATATTTGACGAAGTTAACTTGGGGGATATTTGAGCTGTTTAGTTTAATGTTCCAACGATTAGCCCAATTAAGAAAAAGGTCCAAAAACTCTTGAAGGTGTTCTGAAGCTTCAACAGGGCATCTGAAGGTAAGTACGTCCTGATTTTTGCATCAATCCCTCATGCCACACGCGGTCAAACGCATGCTGCACGTCCAAGAAAACAGCGGAACTGTAACGCTTCTCTTCATAAGCGTTTAGGATGTGATGAACAACTCTATGAACTTGTTCTGGAGTGCCATGTTGGTGCCTGAAACCAAACTGGAATGCAGGAATAATACTTCGCTCATTTAATGTAACGAGAATTCTCTCTAAAAATATTCTTTCAAATATTTTTGAAAATGTACGCAGTAAACTTATAGGTCTGTATGAATCAACTTGACCTTCAGGCTTGCCTGGCTTAAGTAACATTGTTATGATAGCATATTTCCATTGAGATGGAAAATGACCAATTCTCAAATAACATTACTAGGAAAAGTATTCCTTGAAATGGCAGTGCCTTGATAGTCCTATTGTCAATGCCGTCGTAACCTGGAGATTTCCGCGGTTTTAGCGCCTTAATTTGCTGGTCAACTTCCTCGATTGTGACATGTCTAATATTTTCGGTGTGTGAGCAGGGAAGTGATAGCTGTTCCAATGTGGAGCATACATCTGAATGTAAAGCCAAATCTAATGGTTTGAATCGATTTTCCAGATCATCTGCAAATGTTTCGGCCTTCTCCTCCACAGAACGGCACCACTCACCGTTTTGCATTTTGAGCGAAGTGTTACGCAATGGCTATCTCGTTATTTTGCTTGTGAATCTCCTCATGTTATAACCGTACTGCTTGTCTGGGTCAGCATTGCGGAGCATATTATCGAAGAAGTCGCTTTTAGCTTGGAACAACTGCAGTCCTTTTCCAAGCTCTCTTATCCAGTTCATCTCGGGTTCGCATATACCGTCGCCTTAGTCTGCGCCTAAGCCTTACAAGTTCAATATGGCAACTATTCAATGCTGATAGATTGTATCTTAAAATATGTCAGGTGAATTTTGGTGCATGGAAAAATATTCTAAGCCACTAATCGAAGATGCTTATGATATCCAAAGGTAACCAGCTCGTGCTCGAGGTACAGCATAAGCACCACCAAGTATGGTAAGAACTAAAGTTTATACAAAAAATACAAAAAAAAAAATTACATTTTGTATTTATCAACTTACCAAATAACACAATAAAAGTCTTCATTATTCCATTATTTAAAAAAGTGAAATTGATGTGCTTTTGTATAAAAATTGCACATAGGATAGAAGACGTGCAGCGCAACACTCTTTTTGACGATATCTCGAGAACTAAAAGACCCTCCATCGATTTTTTTTTTTTTAAATAAAGGTAAAATAATAAAATAACAAGATACCCTGTACCCAATCTTTATGCACCTTAAGTTAAGTCTTATTTTTCAACCATAACTCATTGTGTTGGATTTTCATACAAAAACTTTAAAAATGGGGTATATTTGCATGGGGGTTTTACCTAAAATTTTGTTGTTCTACCCATATTGGGGTATTTTATTTGACATAATTTATACTAAATTTAGACTTCCTAGAATATGAAACAATGGCGATTTTATGCAAAAACCCAAAATTTTTGGGGTAAATTTGTGTGTACCCTCGAAAAAGGGTCTAGAGAAAAACCGTTTGCAAGTGCAAACTTGACGGCTCAAGAGAGTCTAAGTTTCAAATATGATGGCCATATCTCTTATAGTCTCCGAGATAATCTATCTCATATGGCAGACAGCAGGACATACAGACAGTCGAATAGACAGACAGGACAGACGGATAGACAGACATGTGTTGTTAGTCCGACTTCCCTTTCAATGCAGATCAAGAATATATATACCTTATAGGGTCTATCTAGCCTCCTTCTGTCTGTTACATACATTCGCACAAACTTAAAAGGTAAAAGGGTATCCTTTTGGGTACAGGGTACAAAAGTCGGTTTGTTTTGTTGGTGTAGCGGCGATTTTGTGTACGAGGTGTGTTCAAAAGTATCGCATATTTTGTGTTTTTTTTTTTTAAATTATTTATTATTTATGAATATCTATTTTATCCCCTTTAAAGTAATCCCCTCCCGATAAAATACACCTATGCCAACGTTTTTTTCAATCCTCGAAACATGCCAAATAGTCCCTTTCCGGTAAAGCCATCAGCGCCTTCTTCGATTTACCTTTTATCTCCTCAATCGACTCGAAACGCGTTCCCAGGAGTGGTCTCTTGAGTTTTGGGAATAGCCAGAAGTCATACGGTGCCAAATCAGGCGAATGCGGTGGTTGCGGAACGATATTGGTTGGTTTTTTGGCAAAAAAGTCACGAAAAATCAGGACAGTTTTTAAAAAAATTCATCATTTTTGGTACCAACCGAGTCTTGACACGTTTGAGGCCCAAAATATCCTTAAAAATTGTATTAATTGATCCTTTCGATACGCCAATTTCATCAGCAATGTCTCTCATAGTTAATCGACGGTGTGCAATTACTAATTCTTTTACTTTTTGGATGTGAGCGTCGTCCGTTGAGGTCGATGGTTGATCAGGGAGCTCTTCGTCTTCAACACGTTCGCAACCTTCTTTCAACAATTTATACCAATCAAATGTTGTTGATTTTGGTAGAGCTCGGTCCCCATAAGCATTCTTCCACATGTTTATTCCATTTATTCCATTCAGAAAAAAAAAATTTGATACATGTTCTTTGATCCATTTTTTTGAATAGGTAAAAATCGAAGACGATCCAAAAAACGTGCAAGCAAAGCAGCTGTCAACAATTAAGTGAACATTCAAAATGGCCGAGCTTGTCGGCATAAGTGAAAGACATGAGTACCAACATAACATCACAAAAAAATCGAAATTCGAATATACGTAACCCGCGAAAATTCAAAATTCGCGATAATGTTTGAACACACCTCGTATATATTCGCGAGCAGTGAACCTGTTCAGTAATCGCTGATTGTTTTTTCGCGAATTGCGACTTAATCACTGTTTGCTTTTTCGAATGGCAGTATTTGTGTACCTTATTTTTGCTCTAGGTGGGTATTAAGAATATCTATAAGGTTTATACATTTAAGATAATATTCGATTCAATCGATTCCTCACATCGAACTGATCTACACTATAAATTCGTAAGAGGGTCAACGATTCTTTTTAACTTTATTGTGCAAATGTGTGTAAGTTAATTTATGAAAGCTTCCAAAAATTTTGCATATTAATGTGTGCTTTTGTTAGTACCTACATACGCTCAACATGAAAGTAAATGTTACATATTCACGTACAGATTTTCACATTTTCACTGTTTTTAAAGCAAAAACCTATTTATTTTGAACACAGACACACAATCACAACAATAACATACAAATGTATTATATATATTTTCTTAAAAATATTTTACACGAAATATGTTGCAAACATTTAATTAAAGAAAGTGTTTAATGATTAAATTCATTAATTTGTCATCAGCGAGGATGTATGTAAATAGAAATCAGAAGTCAACTTTTGACCACAAACAATAAACTGGCATTGTTGGTTAACCACTTAAAGACCGCAAACATTCCGTAAATTATTTAAACATTCAAATATGTTCGCATCTAATTTACAAGTATGAAAGAGAGAGAATTTCGTCAATTCATGCTTAAAACATATTCAGTATGTATAAAAACAGACGGACGGACGGACAGACAGACAGACAGATAAATACAAATATGAAGAATATGTTATCAGACAATGACATGCAACATACAAAGAAACAAACAAACAAACAAACAAACATGGACATTACTCTTTAGATATAAAGTTGCAAAGCTATGTTGCGCGCATTAAAAGATACACAGATACATTGCATATGGCATGCGTGTATGTAGCTTTACCTTTTGTGTTTTGTATCCAGTAAAAGCATAACGAACCATAACCAATATTGTATCTAGATACAAACAAACACATATGTACACATTCGTGCGTATAAGGGTTTGGGCAGTAAATGTAAAAATGGGGATGGTTGTTCGACATCTGACAGGTTCATATTTGCTGCAACGGAAACAAGTAACATTAAAGTAAGATATGCTTGGAATGCTAATCACAATCAATGCACACACACACAGACACATTTGTGTGAATATTAAAGCTTGTAATATAGTTAAAAAGGAATGCGTTTAGATGTATGTGTGTGTTTGTGTGTGTGTGTGTAACGATACTAAAACATTTGTAAATGTTACAAAAGGGATCATCTTAAAGAGATTTGCAGCTTAGCAGCTCACGCAATACGCTGTGCATACTTAAAATGTTATACAAACATAAATATCGCGTACTGCTGCTGATATTCTTGGGGGCAATGATATATTAATATCCACGTTATTTAGTGCGTTTTGTATCTGAATTTTATGCGACACACATCATGCCTTATGCATTATTTGTTCTTCATATTTCAACGCTATTGTTGCTGCTCTGCTCTGGTTTATGAATTGCGCATTCATATTTCGCTTTCCGTTTGTAATTATTTCATCTCGCTTTAATTAATAAATTAGTTAACTAAATAAATATATTTGTAAATGGCTGACAGCTGTCTAAACTAGAAATTAATTAAATTGTACAAAACACAATTCACCTCTGCTGATATTGTTGCATAGCGATGCTATAGCGAATGCAATAAACATAATCAAGCATTTCTGTTAATTCAATAATTTTTCTATTGAAAAGACACTCAACCTTCTACTTTAAGGAAATCTCCTCCGATTACTCGAAAATCTAAAAGAAAGCTTGTCCCTATACGAAAGGTATCACAAAATTTAAGCCATCTGGTGGACACTAGAAATTGTTTCTCTGAGAATGGAATGAAGAAGTCTCTTTAACAAGGCGAATTCTATCAATACTGACGTCGAGTGGGCATGCTATAAAGTATTACTACGAAAGTTTAAAAATATTATCAGGAAGACCAAAAAAGTTCCTGGCGTATCTTCTGCAGTTCTATTGATCAGACGCGGAGGCCTCTAGACTGCGTAAGATACTTAAAAAAACTGAATAAATAATTGGCTTCTTGAAAAAACTAGTAACTCTTGGAAAATTCGAGTGAAGAAACACTGAATTTACCACTAGACACTATTAACTCCTTTTAGCCCTATAAAACAGACGAGTCCAGCTACAAAATACCTCCGACCTATCAATTAAGTGGCTTCATAGACTCTTCTCTTATTGTGTAAAGAATGGCCACATACCTAAATAATGGAACAAAGTTAGGGTCACATTTATCTCTAAGGCGTGAAAATTATTCCATTTATACCCGAAAGACTATAGGCCAATCAGTGTATTATTGAAGACTCATGAATGACTCATAAAGCACTTTATCAGCAAACCATCTGCCCTTTTAAGCTTTCAAAATTCGATAGTATGTTTTGATTTTCCGATTCGACGGCAGACAAGTATGCTCGACTTCAATAAACCCTTTACCCAATTTTTATACAAAAAGTAAAAAAATTAGATAACTTTGTATTGGGACTATTTTATTCATATTCCATACTAAATTAAGAGTTCAGAAGTATTCATGAAAGAACAAAAATTTTGGGATAGGTTTGTATGGGGTATCCTTTTAAATGGGGATATAGAAAAGCCATTTAAATAGAAGCACTTGTCGGCTCAGAGGTCTTAGTTTCGAATATGTTTGCATATTCTCTTATAGTCTCCGAGATAATCATCTTTATACGGCAGACGTCAGGACAGACTGACATAGCTACTTGAGTTTTTCACAGTGATTTCAAAATTGCAATGTCGAACTGCGACTGTAAGTAGTGATTTGCGATGTTCATGCTCTTCAGCGAATATGTTCAGTTCACGGCAATTTTGTTATCGCTCCTCACGAACGGTGAACTGTTCTTCGCGAATCGTTCATATTCGCTACAATGCCAAACCTGTATAAATTCGTTGGTATATTTGCCAGTCACTTGATTGGCCAAAACGTGCGACTCACTGAAAGTGCGTTCTATTGAAATGATTGAATGGTGAAAGCGCAATTGCAACAGAAATATTAATGGGAAATGAAGTGAATTGTGACATTTTTTTATTTATAAAAAAATGGCAGAATTCAAAATATTTTCTGCAAAACAGTCTTTCAAAACAAGAGTGACTAATTTATACCAGCAATTGCAAAGAAAACAACCAAGGACACAATTGTTTTTCGCAAATATTATTTTTGGTGAAATTTAAATTTTTATAATAGAAGAAGTGTTTTATTTTTCAATGAATTAAAACCAAGTCGGTTTGTTCAGTTTTCGGGGATTGGGTGCATCATTCTTCGCGAACAGTGAACCTGTTCAGTAATCGCTGATTATATTTTCGCCAACTGCGATTTTATCACTGTTTGCAGTCACTGTGATTTTCAAGTCACAGTCGCTAGTCACGTTACGACTCTTGCCTACGCTAGGGCTGTGTGATTGTTGGAAATAATCAATAGTTGATGATTGTAAAAATTAATCGATTGTTGCTGACTAATCATGATTATCAAAAAATATTTTTATATAATTTTTTTTAATTTTCTAATATTTCAGAATCGTAGTATAACTTAAAAAATATACAAGTGAAGGCCTTTTTTTTTTGCTTCTTATCTGAAAAAAGCTTTCTTCTCACGCTTGCTAATAAATCAACTACTTGATTATTGATTAAATAATCACTTGATTAATCAATAATTGATTCTGCCACTAATTGATCAGTTGATTATTCCAAATAATCGATTGTTCATTGAATAATCGATTAATCACACAGTCCTAGTCTACTCTTATAGCTACATTGACTCGCTATTCAATGCTGATCACGAATATATTGACTTCATAGGGTCTATCAAGCCTCCTTCTGCATGTTAAAAACATTTTACACACTTTATATACCCTTTTCCCTTCGCAGTATAATAGCAGAAATATAAAAGAAATGTATCTCATAGTTCAATTTTTGCAACTTCTATTCTATTCAGATACTAAAGCATTGCTAAATAACTTTAAAGACAAACAAAAAATTATCAATACACATAATTATGTACTCGTATAAACTAGCTTAAGGCATTTACACTTTTATGTAAATTTTTTGTAATCTATACGCAAATAAAATTAGAATTTTAGAGTGTCGAAATGGCAAATAGCACTCGCTCACGTAATAATTACCCAAGCGATTTTGAGCAGTTAAATGCCATAATTTAGCATTTTATTTCTTCTTTAGTTCTCGGTGGGTGCACATGGTTGGATGTGCTGTGCTGTGCTGCTACATATTTAAAACCGACAACGCAGTCAGCCACTTTCGCATAAAGCCACTTGAGGTGCTCCTCAACGGCTGCGTGTCAACACTAAAAGCGTAAAAATGTATACAAAAAAAAAAAAAAAAAAAAAAATGAAAAATAAAATAAAAAAAAAAAAAAATAAAGAAAAGAAAAGTACACGTTTAGAACTGTTTCAACACCTTTTCTACTTGAAGAGCAACAAAAGCCAAAGAACCAACAAACGACAGACGTCAAAGGACTCGACTTGACTCGACTCGACGCGACTCGAATGAGCTGCACGCATTTGAGTGTTAGCTGCATACGACGACGACGACAAGGAGAGGCGCGCAAACGAGAGCAAAAAAGGAGTTAAGCTTTGCTATTTAAAATGTTAATGAGCTTTTTTAGGCGCTGCCATTGTATGTGTATGTGTGTGTGTGTGTATTACACTCACTCAACATAATACAAACCATGCAAAGAATAAACGAGCAAGCGAGCGACCGGATGTGGTGCCGCCAGCATCCGGTCGCTCGCCATCTTTTACCTTTACCGCTACTATGCCACCTGCTGAACTCCAAGTGCGCTGCTGAGTGCGCTACGTGAGTGGTGTGCAAATAGTTTCAATTGCGGCTGTTTGTTTTATTTATTTTATTAAAATACACACACACACACAGAGACACACTCACACAAATTACTACACCCACATAAAATGCTTTGACTTTGTTAACGTTGCGGAAAATTGTTGGCATTCATTAAGTTGAAGCAGGTAAATATGTAGCAAAGCAGCATAAAAATTGGCAACTAAAAAAACAAAACAAAATAAAACAAAAACAAAAACAAAAATATATAAAAAGGAAAGAGAAAATCATGCTTAATGGCTGACTGCACTTAAGGCAGCCAGTGCCAATAGTTTTCTTGTTTAAAAGTAAAAAGACAAAAGGAAAACAATTGAATTTCATCAAAAGCTTCAACACTTCACTTTAGCTCTTATCTGTCGTAATTCGCGCGACAAGCTAGAACCAAACAACAACAACAACAACAACAACAAAAAGAAAGACAATTGTTAAGACAATACAGGAAACAATGAAAATAGTGAATGAGCGTTTCACATACTATAAAGTAAATTGTACCAAAGTTTTTATACTGTTTTAATTTGTCTTGAATTTATGCTCTTATTTCGTACTTTTTAAAAAAAAAACAATTTGAATTAAAAACGAAAAAATGATGCAGCTGCAGCTAGGAAAGTGAAATATTAAAGTAGCATAAAAAATCACAATCGACATTGTGTCGGCATTAACCCTCTAAAAGGCAAGACCGAAATTTTAACAGCAAATATTGGAGAAAACAGCTTAAGTTAAAATTTTTAGACAAAAAATATTGACTGAAACGACACCCAAAGAGAAAAAAACTCAAGACCATCCCTAAAGAAATCAATGAACAAAATAAATTAAACTTTCTGATAAAAAATAATTTTTTTTATCAGTACCTCATAAAAGAAGGTTATATTTTAAACGATGGAGAGAGTAGCAATGTTGGACGACCTATTTTTCGTTTATTCTTTAAGACAGCAAGTGCTGCTGCTATTTGTTCACGGAATTCTGAAAGCTTGAAAGGATTTTTACCTTCGGACAAACCGTTTTATTCTCATCCTCTCTCGGCAAGAACACGTTTATATAAAATGATTACATTCGAAAAGTCATGTCCACAATATAATCTAATCATTATATTTCTAGTCTTAGCTCGAATGTGAGATCGACCACGAGATCGTCCATCAGATTGACAACAGATATGTGAGGACTATATTCCCGTATGATTTGCGGATAATTTATTTCTAAATATTTTTTTTTATTTCTGTCAAACCGGGGAGTCTCCGCTGCAGATGTCTGGCGAACACATTTGGTATGTTTCCACAACACATAATTAACATTGACTCCCTGAATTGATGTCATAAACTCTAAGCATTACACTCTGCTTTCTTTTCTTACCACTTTGTCGGTCGGAAGCTGGTAAAAGGTAAAAGCTGTAAAAGTAAATGCAAAAATTTTTTTAAATACAACTATAAATATAAGACACTTATCTCTTATTGTAACTAGACTATAAATTCCTCTGGCTATTAAATGGTAAACCATACCTATCGCCAGGACCATTGGTATGCAAAACCATTTGAATCGCAAAGCACAAACAATTTTACTTCACACTTATTTAGCTTGTTTGGCGTAAATTGATCTGTTCAACGACTGAAATGATTTTAGAATGGAATCAAATCGATTCTTAAGATTGTTGGACAGTGCACGGATGTGAAACAATGGATCGAATCTAAGTTCACCTTTTTTTCTTTCGAATCGATTCAGCTTGAAACGATAAAAATTTCTTTAAACCGTTTCGATGTCATACACTTTTGAATTGGCACAGTTGGTTCTCAAAATGCTGTGGGTGTAATCAGAGTCGTCATCGTTCTGGAAGTCCCTAAAACTACGTCAAAACAAGAGGATTAGTTCATCTGTATTTATAAGCAAGAATAATCTTTCTCTTACAGCCCTGAAATTCGCGAACAACTCAAATCCGCGCGCGAGGCACCAGTATCTGTTTCGACGGTACAGCGGCGATTACGAAATTACAGCTTACAAGGATGCAACGCCGCCAAAAATCCTTACTTCGCAAGCAAACAATGTTAAGAGACTAAATTGGGCTAAAAAGATAAAGCTTGGTCAACCGAACAATGGCCTTAAGTCTTGATCACGGACGAATCAAAAATTGAAATTTTAACAAACGTTTGGTGGATGATCGCATAATAAACCAATGTGCTATTCCCATAGTTAAGCATGGAGGAAGGTCAGTGTTAGTCTGGGGATGCTTTGCTGGGAAAAGGGAGATGACATTGTGAATATTGAAGGTATCATGGACAAAAAGGCTACCACAACATTCTTCAACGGTACGCTTTACCGTGTGGGGAAAAGTCCTAAGCATACTTCTAAATTTTGGCGGGATTACATCCTAGCCCAAAAATACCAGAAAAAACCAAACCAAAACGATCGAGTTGCTGTGGGACGAGTTGGACAAACAGGTGAGAAAATCGCAACCGACTAATACGAAACAACTTTGGACATTTCTTTAGAATTGCTGAAAATAAATAACATCGGAATCTTTCCATAAATTGATTGATAGGATGCCCAGAATATAGCGCTGCTGTTATACGAGCAAAAGGCGGATAATTCCAAGAATCGAAAATATAAACAAATACTTGCGGGTTTCTTTGCGAGTTGATATGATTACTTTCTGTAAAATATCGATGACTAGCAGGTACCCGCGGCTTTGCTCGCGTTTTTTTTATTTTTGCTTCTCTTTGGTGGCTAAATATAAATTGTTTAAAAAATGTGGGTTCAAATTTTGGAAATCCCATAAACACGACTAACCATCATTCAAATATGCCCAGCTTCAAGTCTCTACTTTATTCAATCCAAATGTATGACTTTTTTCAAGACTCTCATTTGGCTCCTGGTCAAAATTTTCTAAAATCCTGTCTAAGTGCTCACCTGTAATAAAAATAAAAAAAAAAATTGGTCAAATAATCTATATTTGGTCCACATATGGGTCCCAGGTCCAAATTCCGGAAATCCCTTGAACACCTTGAACGCCAAAAATGTTTTTTAACCATCTTTCAAATGAGCCCTGTTTCAAGTCTCTACTTTACTGTCTTTTCACTTCAAAGATATGGCTTTTTCCGGTTTCAATAATTTTTGTCCCTTTTTTTTAAAGTTGCCACTTAACTGCCTCCAGAACCTAAACGTGATGTCGTTCAGCATTTATATGCATATCAAATTGTCAGGCAGATTATACTGAAAAATATTTCTCAGTTAGGAACTTTCTTTATATAACAGATTAACGTCTAACGCCCAAAAACCAAAGTCAATCTTAAAACGGTCTTGCCTGTTAGAGGGTTAACTAAACAAAAAAAACGAATGAGAAATAAAAATGTACGTCTGAATTAAAAAGCAGCAAACTTCACGCCAATTCAAACAAGTCGCAGAACTAAAAAAAAAAATTAAATAAAAGAAAACATTCAAAGAAAAAAATAGGAAAAGAAAATTGAAGCGCAAAAGTATATTCAATAGCGGAAAAATAGTTAAAAGTTGCCGTGCAGGAAAACAGAGAAACTTTAGACAAACTTACAATGCCACTGACCAAAGCCAAGACACTAATCAGTGGCAGCAGGACGTAAAAGGACATTCGAGCTGAAAACTGCAGCAAGATATAAAGCAGACACTCTAAACTCGCAGTAGTTGGCTTTGAAAGCAGTCATCCTAGCAGCGTAGGCGACTAACTTTAACGACAAATGCTGTTTATAAATTTTCAAACTTACTAAAGTGCATTTCTTTTGTTTTCACTCTTCTTGGTTTGTTTGGTAAAACTCGAAATAGGAAAAAACGTGGAAAAACGCATTTCACTAGCAATTTTCGTTAGTTTTTGAAAATAAAAGAACTATTTTATAACAAACAACAACAACAAGAACAACAATTTGTTGAGCACATTTGAAAGTTTTCTTTTGCTGAAGCAGATTGAAAATCTTGTTCCAGATTGCAGACAATAAGCAATTGTTTTGTATTTTATTTGTTTGAAAATTTAAGAGTAAAACAAAAAAAAAAATTAAAGAAAAAATACGCATACGCCATGTGCAACGCCCGCATTTATGCATAATTCTTAATAATATCTAATCTGGATAAGCAATTACAAATGCAAACACATAAAATTATTATAAATGTGCAAAATTAGCACAAAAAAGAGTTTCATAAACGAAAATTTGTGTGAAACTTTTGTTTGTAAAGTAACTCTTTTTTTTCTGTGCATAAAGTAAAAACATTTTTATTTTAATTGGTTGCACTCAATGTTTTATGCGCTACAAAAGCGATTCATTGCAGATAAGAAGGTATGAAATCTCTTGAAAAACTCTCGATTTGATGGGCGCGAAGAAATACCCTGTATTTGTGGTAACCTGACTCACACTGAGCTGTAAGCGGTTACAGGTTCGATGAAAATGTCGACAAAAACCAAGCTAGGTTCTTGATTCTTACACATTTCATGCTTCCAAAACAGAAAAATTGAAATCCTACCTATTTATTTTCCCGAGATAGTGTAAAGTCAAAATTTCGGGATTCAATTATTAAAAAAGTTGGGGGGAGGCTTTTAGTAGGAGTTGTAGGTCTGGTCGCGTAAAACAAAACTGTATACTTGGAATTAGTGGAACACTTAAAAAGTCTGCATTTATGGTTTAAAAAATATTTTTCCTCCTTTTTTAATTAAGTGATGATATCTACTACTTGAAAATTATTTTTAATCAGTTTTTGAATGAATTCTAGGTGGGGTGAAAAGTAACATCCTTGGGAGTGCAAAAATACTCCTCCGCGGCTTCAATAATTTCCTCGCATGAGTAGAATTATTTATTTATGAGCCATCTTTTGAGGGTTGGAGGCGATAATTGTCCGAGGAAACCTAGTCGGGCGAGAACGTTGGATGCGGAAGCAAGTGGAGCTCGATTAAACATTGATTTAAGTCGTGGTTGCGATGCTCTTATGCGCCGGCGTATTGTCTTGCAAAACCAAATTTTTCTTTTCATTACATGTGAGGCTGTTTTGCAGCGATTTCGCTCAAACGCTCCAATGATGCACAGTAATGCTCGCTGTTGATGTTTTTTTCTTTTCGAGGTAGTCCTCGTCCGCTTCGGAGAACTCGTACCAGCTTTAATCCATTGCCGGGTAGCGGGTAAAAAAACTTCCTGGTTTCATCAACAGTTTCCAGTCTCCGACGCCCAATGTCAGCCCGATTCCTCATCAGCAAGTACTCTTTCAAAGTACTCTCGCATTGGTCCGAGTGAACATGCGCGGCAGTATCTCGCCCAAAATATGATGTTCAGTACTAATCTTTATGTCATCTGCTATCTCTCAAAACTTTACTTTCCGGTACGCCAACACCATTTCAAGTATTATTTTTTCCCCCATTGTCCTCTGTAACCGTAAGGGACCTAACCTTTTGCAGTAGCAGCGCATTCTGGCGGTTAAGGAAATATAAAAAAATATTATAACTTGTCAAATATTGTGCAATTTCTTCCGTCATACATCCCTTTTTTCATATATGTACGTACATTTAAAAATTGTGTGCCAAAGATGTAGCTTGAACGAAGTAGTGTAACCAAACATAAATAAAATTAAAAGAAAAAAAAAAGGATTGAAATATCAAAATATTATTTGTATTGGACGAAAAGTCTAAGTTTTTTTCTTTCCAAAATTTGTAAGAAAACTAATTTTCGATTCGTAGTTAACTGCCACATAAACGAAAAAGGTGAATTTTACACATGAGTCAAGATTATGGGAGTGTTCCAAACATACAGTTTTATTTAACTCGAACAAACCTACTAGTGTTGGCAAACAATTACTTTCAGTGATTTTTTCACAGTGTTTTGAAAATTGAAATCTGCACTGCGACTGAAAGTGGTGATTTGCGATTTTTGTTCCTAAGTGAACATGTTCAGTTATCAGCTATTTTGTGAATCGATCTTTGTGAACAGTGAAACTGTTAAGTAGTTGCTGATTGTTTTTCGAGAACTGCGTTTAATCACTGTTCGCAGTCACCGCAATTTTAAATTCGCAGTCACTAATCGCCCATTATACATCGCAGCTCTTTCAATTTTTATTTTAGCAATTAAAATGAAATTCGAAAATTTGAATCTACATAACCTCGGGAATACATTCAGGTAGGATTTTCAGTGTTTATAGTTTTGGAAGCGTAAAACGTATACGAATCAAGAGCCATGCTATATTTTTGTCGACATTTTCATCAAACCTGTGAATGCTGAAGCTCAGTGTGGACTGACCGCTACTTTCACTGTACCTATTTTCTTTTTGCTTGTCACTTTAAAGTACTCCGATAATTTGCTTAAACTTGTACAAAAATGAGAATCAAAAATATAATTATAAATCTCCCTGTCCTTGATCAGCAACATAAAATCTACTACAATTTTTAAGCCACTTTGGCTTTGTTTATGTTTCAGATGGCCTTCAGAATCTGCCTTCTGAATTTACTGCTTCGGAGCTGAAGTTAAAAAAATAGAGAATCTTTTATGTTACAAATTGTGCAAAAATCTCATAGTACCCGCATCGTGAAGCACGTTGCATATTGTTTGTAGTAAGTGCGATACGCATTTTGTACGTTTTGCACACTTCTAAAACCACACGCAGCCACTCAAATTTTGTAAGCAAACAATGCAATTGTTTCTTTTTTTTATTTTATAAATTTGATAAATATGCAACGACCCAATTTTGCTTTAGTTTGGCAGTTTATTGGTGCAACCATGAGCAACAGCAACAACTGCAACAGCAGCAGCAGGAACAGCAGCAATGCTGTTAGTAGCAATTGTAGCTTGTTTGGAATAAGATGTGCAACGTCTCGTTTTTGCCACTTGAGCAAACTGTTTGTCCATTAAAAGTTAATATCACTTTAAAAGTTGCAAAAAACTTTCATTGTTGTGGGACAATCAGTTTCATAGTTTCACTTGAACGAACGAGCCGAACGTGGATACACACACACACACACACAGAAAGCTGAAGCACAGATATAAATGGCAAAATTAAAAAAGCGCATAAATAAACAAATAAACAAAGTTTTGTAAATATTTTGTAAATATTATATTTTTCAAGGACTTGCGTAGATAATAATGGAAAATTATATTCTACAATGCATTCCTTAAGTTGCGCTTTTAATTGACTTTGGCTTTTGCTTGCTTCAGAGAATATTTTTTTATTAAAGAAAAAAAAAGAAAAGGCGTGAATGTTTATATCATTTTTATTGCCATTTATTTTGACATTTATTACGATTTTCTTTTTTTTTTTATATTTTATCTTTTATTTTGGCTTTAGTGTTACTTTCTTACTCAGCAACGCTCTGTTGCGTATAATTTTATAATCTGCAGACAATTCATAGGGGAAAACATTATTTTTACAGCAAACTCATACACGCTTTATGGGCAGCAAATTCTTTTTCTATTCTTATATCGTATGTATGTGTGTATGTGTGTGTGTAATATTACTCATACGCCGCGTAGCATAGCTGCAACATTTTCACTGGCCACAACTTGCCGCACGTTGCACAACTAAAGTGAATAATGATAAACCGTTTTAATGCTTTTATTGCGTACGATTGTACGCCACGGAAATCCGTTATAATCCGCAGAAAGTGACAATAAACGAAGATGAACGAACGAGCGAGCGAGCGAACGAAGGAAAGTAGCAAAAGTATCTCAAGGCAAAAGTATCTGAACGCTTTTGGCTTTAGCTGACGACAAGAGCGTCATCAGCTTTATGGCAAAAACACAAACTTCCGTGTTCCGTGTTTTTGTTTTACTTTGTGTATTATGGTGTGTGTGTGTGTGTATCTGTGTGTATGACCATTCTCCTTTAACACAAATCCTTGTCATCGCAACTTAACGAGTTTGTTTTAGCCAACACCTTAGCTTTTGTCTAGATTGCCGCACCGCTTAATTCTTGCCGCAGACAGAAACAGTACACGGCACAGCTTTTGTCTTTTTTTTTTTTGTTTGCCTTCAAATGACATTGTTAGTGTTGGCAATTTTCTTGGTATTTGCTTAAGCGTTTATTAAGTTTGCCTTACTATAAGTTAAAATAGTAAAAGACGACTACGATGACGACGAAAAAGAAGCAGCAGCTGCATAAAAGGTAGTTGCTTTGCTGACACACGCAGCAGCATTTATTTTAAGCTTTTAGCTTTCAAGTAGATTATTATGAACATATTAAGGATTCGTTTGGATTTAAAATGATAAACAAAAGCAATTGCTTTTGATGTATTTAAATAAAAATAAACATTAACTTGGAAGCAACTGTGTTGATCAAGCCATGTTCGTCTGTCAGTTTTAATGGAGAAAACTAGTTCAATTAAAAGCCTCAATAGCAGGTTTAAGGGTCAAATCGATACAATTACTTTTGTTTTGATAGGGTGCAAAAATAATTCATATCACCGTATTATACGCATATTAAGGATTAATATTATGGTTGTAGTTAGGACAATCCGGTATACTTTTATTCCACGAAACACAAAAATATATATAATTTTCCATATTCAATGTTTTTTAATTTTGAAAAGAAATACTTTTTAATGTTTTTTACGTCACAAAAAATATAAGTATAAACGAATAAAATCTGTTAGTCTGGCAGTTTGTATAGCATTAAAAGAGGCATCGGAATTTATTTATTCTTGATTAAGTCGATGAGACGAATCGATTTAGCCATGTCCGTCTTTCTGTCCGTCGCTCTGTTGCAATGCGTTTTCTCGGAAAGTCTTAGAGATATTGACCTGAAATACAAAACTAAAGCTTTCTTTCGGTCCTAATTAGTTTGTATATCAGAACCAAGGTGTGACACCCATTTTTAGGTATAGACCCATACTCGTCATACCGCCTATTTTCGAGGTTTTGTAGGAAATTAATTATTTTTTATTAATGTTTTCAGCCGAAATTAGGTAAAACAGCTTAAAATGTCATAATATGTATTCTCTACTGATATGATATGGATCAGGCTACTATAACATACAGTCCCCATGCAAATTCACTTCCCATTCTTTGATTTAAAAAAAAAAGAAAAAAGGTTTTTTTGTATCTGTATTTATTAGCTTAAAACATTGAGTCGTATTTGTAGCTCTATGGAACCATTGAACCTATTCTGTATGTCAGAGATGATCATGCCTGAGCTATTTAATGTTTCGTGTGAAATGTTTTTCAGCTTCGTTTTTACCGAAGTTAATGTTTTCCCTTGTTATGTTTGCTTTTTTTTCCTGAAGAGTAATTCTCTTGCTAACTCCTCATGATTTTAAATTAATTTTGTGGAAAGACTACTCTATCTGAATAGCTTAGTAATTCAAAAATTAAAAGAGAGTACCATATGCTTTCTAAGAGGGGAAATATGTACGTACATTTGCAAGTACTAAAACTTCTTTTATTTTTCAATTAAGAGTTTCGTATTAAAAAGGTTTCTCGAAATGAGAACTATTCGAGTATTTCAAATGAACTGATAGGCAAATTATCACTTTACAGAGTCTATGAAGTTATACACCGTTTAGACTATGCTGGGTTTGGGTCAACTGCGAGAACAAAGGTTTCATATGTCAAAACAAATAAAAAATAAAAAAGGATGCTAAAATAAAATATGCTCGTCTGCAAGATAACTTGTACCCAATCTTAATATACTTTAATTCAATTCATATCTTAACACTGCATCACATTGTATTGAACTTTCATACAAAAACTTAAAAAATGGGGTATATTTGTATAGGGACTATACCTTAAATTTGTTTTGGTCCTACCCATGTTTGTCTATTTCATTGGGACTATTGTATGCACTATTTATACTAAATTTAGACTTAATATAATACGTAACAGTGACGTTTTCATGCAAAAAACCCAAAATTTTGGGAAAGATTTATACAATGGTACCCCTTAAAATAGGTAAAGAGAAAAACCGTTTGCTAGTGCACACTTGACGGCTTAGGAGAGTTTTAGTTTTAAATTGGGACAGCTCTATCTCTTATAGTCTCAGAGATAATCGTTTTCATACGATAGACAGCATGACGGACGGACAGACTCCCCTTCCAATGCTTATCCAAAACTTATATGCTTTATTGGGTATCTGAATAGAACAAAAGTCACATAACCTGCATTTGTAAACATCAAAAGAACACATTGATTTATTGTTTGAATTTTTAAAATATTTAATCAAAAAAAACTTTTTAGTATCTTTTAAAACCATTTAAATTCAATTCACACTTTTTATACCCGCCACACATTGTGTGAAGGGTATTATCAGTTTGTCGGAAAGTTTGTAACGCATTAAAGCAGACGACCCCATAAAGTATATATATTCTTGATCAGCTAGATGAGACGAATCGATCTAGCCATGTCCGTCTGTCTGTCTGTCCGTCTGTTTATTTCAACACGATTTACTCGGAGACTACAAGAGATATTTAGCTGAAATTTGAAACTTAAGCATTTCTCGGCAACGACCAGGTCAAGTTAGAATATGAAAGTGCCACACCCATTTTTATGTATAGCCGCCATACAAACTAACCGTTTTTTAGATTTTTTTTATGAAAATAGTTATTATGTATGTATATATTCTCTCCAAATTGGGTAAAAACACTTCTAATGTCATCCAATGTCAAAAGCAGGGTGCCATGCCGATTTTTAGCTAAAGTCCCCATACAAACTTTCCGCCGATTTTCGAATTTTTATATGAAAATGGTTATTTTTTAGTAATGAATTGACTCCAAATTGGGTAAAAACACTTTTTAATATCATCCAATATCAAATCTAAGGTGCCACGCCCATTTTTTGGAATAGGGCCCCACACAACATGAGTTGCACTGATGATAACACATTAACAATTAAAAAATACGTGAGACTGGTATACTAGTTTCGGTTCCGCCGAAGTTAACGTTTTTCCTTGTTTTTTTTTTTTTTTGCTTGTTGATTTATATCAACTAAACACAAACCCTTACCCAGTGTAAACGCTCTGGGTTTTCTAGACAGATTAAGTCCATAACCCTTGGCATTAGGGTTAACCGAAGTGTTTCCATAGAAGCTTATTTGTCTGAAAACGCTGCTTCAAGTTAAACATTGTTTTTAATTTAACCTTTTTGTTGATTTTTTGACAATTTTTGACTATGTTTTTCAAATCTCTCACTGGTTGAGGTGTTTTTATTTTTTATTTTAAGCGTTCGAATAATTGAACAGAACGGTTTTAGCTTGGGTCGGATAATCGAAACTTCGAATGATCTGTTTAGAATTTTCATCGGCTTAATTCAGTTATAACTTGACTATATCTATCTGTGTGCCATTGCAAGGCTCTATTAAATACTTTGGTCATGCCCCAAAATATAATTCTATACATATAAAATAGTAAAAATATTTCTATGTCCGCTATAACCTTTGAAACCATTCAACCGATGAGACCCAAACCGATTTCATTTGAAAGGCAACAATGTAAGTAAATTAAAATTTCACGAAAAAAATGCATTAGTCGCAATCGTTTCGATTTTCTAATTTTCACAAAAAATTCTCGCTGCAATAAAAAAAAAACGCCCGTGTAACGTAGTAGCGCACGCCGGGTAGTTTTTAATAAAAATATTAACTTTAAATCAAAACTTGTTTGTCGCATTGAATTACAATGAAATCGTTTTTTGTATCTAACAATGCAAGCGAAATGTAAAAATTTTAATAAAAACTCAAAATCTGTCAAATAAAATCTAAATTTACACACACACACAAACACACGCAAGACACATGCACAAAGCCATTTAATAAGCAGCAACAGCAACAACAACAACAACAACGGCAAAAAGCGACAGCAAAAGAAAGTGCTCAGCTTTTATCAGGATCATTAAAATTCTGACACATGTAACACGAAATCAAAACTTTGACTAAAGTGTACAAAGTGCTTTTGCTCCTTTTTCTTTTCCTTGTCCTTGTACACACATACATACATACATAGATACATATGTATAGCATATTCTTGTCATGGTATTTACCTTGTTCACTACTTGGATTCATTCGTTCGTTCGTTCGTTGTGCTATGCTAAGCTACAATTTCAATCGTTCGTGCGTTCGTTTGCCTTTGGCGCATTTTGACTCCTTATACTAATTTCCATATAAGTAGCGTTAACATATAATTTGCATAAATTTTGTTGACATCTTCTCAAAATCACACGAAAATATATTTAAGGTACAAAGTAAATGATTCCAAGTTAGATAGAGAAAGATACAGAAATACAGAATTCAAAAGAGAGAAAGAGAGAGAGAGAGAGAAATGTATGAACATGATTACAAAATGGTGGCAGACAACAAGGACGATGAAAACAACGACGACGAGGACAATGAAGTGCTTTGCAATATGTGACTGACTGTGTGTGGCAACGCAACAACAACCACAGCTGACTGACTGCGTTCTTGTTTCAATGCTTGTGTGCATGCGGTATAGTCGAGAGTGGGTTAATAGTGGGTTAATATGTATTGTAATTAGTAATATTTTAGAATATAAAATTAGTTAAAATATTTACTTCAAACTAGAATGTGGAAAAAAACATTCGAGATGGTTTGAGAACTATACATACCAAGGCAGCATTCTTGCAGAAGAAGGCAGAACTAAGCAGGATGTCTGCAGCCGGATCAGCAAAGCCAGAGCTGTTTTCGGCATAATGTCTCCCATCTGGCGGAACAACTTTTTGAGTACAACTCAAGGTCACAACCATCACCAACAAACATCAGATGTTTCTTAACCGCTGCTTGCGAAGCATTCCCCTACTTCATTGGAGGGAAAGAATTCCCAATGAGGAGGTGTACCGCAAGACTAACATCGAGTCGCTCAGCAGACTTCCTAAGTCCGTGGGCAACTTAACACGAAAAGCCATCCTCTTAGTGGTAGAGGTCGAAAAGAGGATGTTCCCGAGAAACTTGGAAGAGAACAGTGTCATGGGAACGACGAGAATGACTTCACATACCAGGGTGGATTCAACTTGCAGCCCTTGCAGAGAACAGGACTAGGTGAACAGCAGCTTTAGACGCTCTATGACCCATTGGAGTTTCAGGAACCGAAGAAAGAGAAGATACATGGGAAAATAAAACTTTTTCCTAAATTTGATATAGAAACCTGGAAAATAAATATTTTTTTAACCGGGTAACGAAGTTTCTCTTCATAAATGGTTATTATATAATTTGTATATATTGAGTCTTCTACAGGAAATCAAATAATACTCAAAAAACGTTAAGGTAAGAAATAAAACGAAAAACAATAATTTATCCTAGGGTGGGGAGGCATACAAATTTTGTCAACACATGCCTAAAGAAGTAAGGATCAGGTCACTATAGAATATAAGCTCCTTTAGGGTGATCCAAAAATACATGAAAAAAAAAAAACTTTAACAAAATTTTTATGCTTCCACAACCTAGAATAAATTATTGTAACCATTTTTTCCATGTATTTTTGGACCACCCTAATAGAGGCTTTATTCAATAGTGTCCCTATTCCTACCCAATCCTTACTTCTGTAGGCATGTGTTGATATTAGGGGTGTATTTATTCAACTCGAAGTGAATGCATTCATAAATATTTATTATTTTTATACAAAATCTGAAAAATGGGCGTAGGGTTATATGTGTGCCGCCCATTGTGCGTGGTATCTTGGTTCTGACATTGGATAACATTTAATGTGTTTTTGGATTGAATACATTCATAAATAAAAACTGTTTTCTATTAAGATAATAAGTTTAAATGGGGGCTATAACAAAAAATAGGCGTGGCACTTAGGATATGACATGCAAACTACTTAGATCAAAGAAAAAAGCTGAAATAATAAGTATTTTCATAAAAAACTGAAAAATGGGCGGTATATTTGTATGGGGACCCCGCCTTTGAGTGAACATAGCATCATGAAAAGCTTAAGTTTCGAGTTTCAGCTCGATATCTTTAAAACTAAGTGATATTCTCGTCACAACAAACAGACAGACGGACATGAATATATATGCTTTATAGGGGCTTAGCCCAGCTGGAAAGTCATCAGCACGGCTTCAATGCTACATTGCGGACAATTCTCTCTCCTCGATGACATACCAACGACGGTCCCATACAAGTCGTTGAAGACATTTACATACAAATTTCGCAGTTGTCGTGGATGACATGTCTTGTAATACATACTTCTTTGATTACATGACTTGCTCGATTTCATGCATGACATGTCTTGCAAGACGTCTTGTGTGTTTATCCTGTCTGCCTTCTAGAGCTTTACTAACAAAATATCGCATAGTTTTACATACAATAAATTTATATTATTTATTAATTTTGTAATTAAATACTTAAATAAAATTTTTTTAAATTTTTGAATTTTCAAAAAATTTTGTTTTTAAACTTTTATGAAAAAGCCTGTAAAAAATGTCACAGATCAGTCATTAGTGACCAGGTCAACAAAGAAAAAGTTTTCAGTTGGGAGATGTTAATGCGTTACAAACTTTTTGACAAAATGATATAAAATTCTAAGTAATTTGAGTTTTCTATTCTGATTACTTATGAAACGGCCCTTTTAAAATTTACATAAGTATGTGCAAATGTATGTGTTTGCTTTTGTCTGTCAAAGTTAAATGATTATTTGTCAGAGCACAATGACAAATAATGTGTCAGAATTTTAGTTTTGCACTATACTGCACAGTAGTATACAAGCACATAAACGTATCGAAGTAAGTAAGTAACTTTGTATAGATACATATATAGTATATGGTAAATAAATAGATAGATAGCTACACTGACATAATAAGCTTAGCGCTGTTGAAGTTTATGTAAATTAATTTATATGTTAATACTTTACCACATTAAGTGTTGCAAAATAGTGTTAAAGTGTTGTCTAAAAGTGTCTTATACAATAATTAAATTATGTTGAAATATTTCATAGTTAGATACTCGATTCTGTTTTGTATTTTACTTTTGTTCATTTTATAAATTTAGTCCGAAAACACAGATTTCAGGCATAGATACTTAACGCGTGAAAATTGACATGGACACTTTGAAAAAGGATGTGTAAATGTCATTTACATACATTCAGTTATACGAAACATTGGTAGAAGACTACAGCTACGTAGTACAGCCCAAAAATATGTATTCACAGACATGTTAAGGGCGATTTATACAAATTTCATTGTGCACTCTTGTGCAGCTAGAAGATGCGCTTCCTGTTCAGCTGTCAACATAACATAAAATGTAACTGACAATGGGCGTAACAAGCGTTGAAGTACCTACATAGTTGGAATGTGTATATCGAAAGAGACCAAAAAAAAGGAGAAAAGGACAGTGACAGTGTAGTGCATTTTCATAGTGCAGAAATATTACGTTTTATTGTAGATACGCAGTTAATTTTGATAAAAGAAGATGTAGATACTTAGAACATATGGGATATTATTCCTCAACGCGAAATCCTTCTTCCTCTTAAATAAATTTTGACTTACATATTTCAAGTGGGATTTTTACGTCTTCTTTGAAAAGCAAACGGAACATTTTAAATTTGAAAACTAAGAATCCAAAATTACGAAAGAATTACACAAACAGCTATGTCCATCCGTCCACAACAAATATTATTCAATCTGACTTCAAGGTTTGGGCGTCTTTATTTTAGTTTTTGGCGTTGCTGTAGTTGATTTTAAAGTAAATTTCATTCTACCAAGTCAGAACTTGAGCCGGTTTAGCTATGTCTGTATGTCTGTCTGCACAATTAATTAGATTAGTTGTTTAACTTTTCGATTAG
The DNA here is from genome assembly GCA_018903435.1 of Leucophenga varia. Classification (NCBI taxonomy): domain Eukaryota; kingdom Metazoa; phylum Arthropoda; class Insecta; order Diptera; family Drosophilidae; genus Leucophenga; species Leucophenga varia. Next base: position 42,046 of record JAEIFJ010001594.1, read on the forward strand.
CATCAAAACATTTGATATATTTGTATCTGATTATTTTTCTGTCTGTCTCTCTGTCTGCATGTCCATTTGTCTTGCGCTGCGATATATTCTTGGAAATTAAAAAAAAATAATGTTGCTTCTTTCGACATTTTCATTATACCTGCAACCGCTCAAAGCTCAAGGTGAGAGACACTATTGGATATCGGTCTAAAATCGTACGGTTTATTAATGATTTAATTTCTCGAACATAGTTAATCGTCCGGTCAATTAAGACATAAATGTAATGTTGGTCAAATAACAATAATTCCCGGAAAGCCAAAAATTGGTGGAGAGCTTAGTTTTACCATTACAAATAAAGTTTTAAAAGTCCCCATCGATCCTATGTGTGCTTCAAAAGTTATTCGCGGTCAAAGGTCAAAATTTCAGGTTTTTTGGAATTTTCTCGAAAACGGTAAGTTTTTATAAAAAAAATACCTGAAGCCAAGTTGTAGACCTTGAAATTCTCTACAAAAATGGTCTTAACGATTTTTTTTCCTAAGTGTCACCATTCCTGAGATATCTCGATTTTAAGAGTCACATTATACACGATATGCACACATTTCCACGCCACATGTGAGGGTAGGGTATTCGGCGCGTTTTTTTACAGTAGTTTCCCCTGTAGGCCTACTCCACTAAATAAATAACTGTCATGACAATTTTATGATAATTAAAGCGAACAATACCCGTCAAGTTTAAGTTATCACCTTATTTCTTTAGATATTTTAATCAGATT
>JAEIFJ010001595.1:0-16921 GCA_018903435.1 Leucophenga varia
AAGCTCTATATTGATGGAATAGAAGGTAATGTTTGGCATAGTTAGATGAAATGTGCTAAAAATTATATACATATGTATGTAGTATTTTATTTAATATTTGAGAAACGTTTCAACTTACAATTTAATAATTATTTCCGAGAAACGTTGAATTCTTAATTTTAGAAGCAAAGTTTTGGTAGTAACAATTTTAATTACTTTCGTAAAACCTAAAAAATTTGGGTGTGTTATAATTTAGATTCTTATACATTGGCGCCTTGATAAATTAGTAACTTTTTTTAAATAGGTGTTTTTCCAATTCTTTATCACTTACAAATCTTAACATTTGTCAAATTTATTTTTCAGGTACTTTTTACATAGGTACTTAGCTACATATTTTTTTAATACCCGCTACACATAGTGTGAAGGGTATATTCAGTTTATCTGAAAGTTTGTAACGCATTGAAGGAGACATCGTAGACCCTATAAAGTATATATATTATTGATCAGCTCGACGAGACGAATCAATCTAGCCATGTCCGTCTGTCTGTTTATTTCTTCGCATTTTTTTCCTTGAAGATATTAAGATATTGAGCTGAAATTTGAAACTTAAGGATTTCTCGGGAAAGACTACTTTGTATGTTAAAACCACGACCATTTTTAGGTATAGCCCCCATACAAACTTACAGCTTTTTTTTAAAGTTTTTATATGAAAATATTATTTATTTATGAATGAATTCACTTCAAATAAGGTAAAAACACTTCTAAAGTCATCTAATGTTAAAATCAAGGTGCCACGCCCATTTCCGGGTATAGCCCCCCATACGAACTTACCACTTTTTCGATTTTTTTATGAGAATAGTTATTATTTAGGAATGTATTTGCTACGAATTGATTAAAAACACTTCCTATGTCATCTAATATCAATACCAAGATGCCACGCCCATTTTATAGGTATAGTCCCCATACAAATATACCGCCCATTTTTTGTAAGAAAATAGTTCTTATTTATGAAGATATTCACTCCAATCTGGGTAAAATCACTCCTACTGTCATCCTTGAATGTACAACTCGATATGACAAGGATCGGGTCGCTTTAACATATAACATACAGACCCAATACAAACTTACCTTCTACTTTTTTTATTTTTTCAAGAAAATTTTTCTTAAGTTATGTATAATTTTGCATATATACTTCTAATATGAGCCCCAATCCTCGAGATGTCCCCACCCAACCTCTTTGCGGAAAATAATGTACGTCACTGATGATTATACAAGAGCTAATTAAAATTTTGTATGGTGGGTTTGAGCTTCGGTTCTACCGAAGTTAACGCTTTTTCTTGTTTTAAACTTAAGAACTTTTTTTTTAAAAAACAACTTAGAATTTGTTTATTTTTTTGTTGTTGTAAATTTTAACACGTCAATATTTAACACCGCAAGTCAAGCAGCAAGTGCATTCCAGTTTTTATTCTGAGAAGAGAGAGAGGGTGATTAAATTGCTAAAATTCATTTTACTGTGAGTGTTTACGCAGTGTTTAGAGCTTTTGCCTAACTATTCTAAGCCACACACACAGCGTCACCATCTTCATCATCGGTTTTGTTGTTGTTGCTTTTGTTGTTGTCCCTGGGGGCGCCAGGCCAAATGGCAAATGGCAAAACTCGAAAATGGCAAATGGCAGCATTTAGTATGATTATCAACACACAGCTTCATGGCAATACAAAATGTCGAAGCTTTTTCGAGTATGAGCAGCATTGAGCATTATGAAGCCAATGTCAGAGACGACAGCAAAAAGCGACCTCAATGGCTGCTTTTCGAGTGTTAGTGGCACGACGAAGCACGATGAAGAAAACTTTTTTGTTTTCTTCCAAAACTAAACGACGAGGAGGGTGTTTGCTTAACGTCATCGTTGCAAGTGTATGGGTGGTTTTACTTCATTCTTCATTCTTCTGTCTTTTTACTGTCTGCGGACAGAAACATTTTATATACCATTTATTTTATTGCTTTAATATGTTAATAGCACTTATAGCTTCTATTGTTGTTGTTTTTGTACATTTTTACTGAAAAGTGACTGGGGAAATTGCTGAAATTGCCAGAGCTATTCTCTCTTCAGTTGTATCTGAGTTTGGGTTGCGATGTGTGTTTCTGGTTTAGCTTTTTGCTCCATCTCAAAGTCAACGTTTGAAAGGATTTTTGCACATTATCATTTTTTTGTATACAATTTTTTTTTGCAGATTGCTAATGATGCATTTTGATGGTTGTAATATGTAAAGTGATAAATTGAGATTTTTGTGTGTAATTTTTGGAGATTTTCTTTTGTGGTAGCGTTACAGATTTAGGGATTTATGTATTTTAAAATGGAATTCTGTTTTTTTTTTAAGAGTTACAAAAATCTGTGAAATTGTCTTCAAATTATTTATAGTTTGATTTTTTTGTCTACTCCTTAAATGTGGTACGAATAAAGTGTGTCCATGAATAAATAAAATGTGAGGAAATGTTCTAGCCTGCTTAAAATGTTTTAAAATGTTACGAAACATAACTTATTTTGGAAAGTTAAATCGTAAGTAAGCATTTAAAAATCAATATACAGCAATGTTCCTGTAATCACTCGGTTTTGTGATTTGAATTAATTCGTACGGGTGTTTTAAAATATTTGAGAATTGTAAAAAATATATTTAATTTCATATCATTTTGTATTGCATAGGAGTAAACCAAATATCGGTTACAAAAGTAATTTGCAAAATAGACTCTAAAGAGACTCTAAAAGTTATAAACAACCAAATTTGAGATGTCCTAAGTCCATACCAGACAGAGCTTTAAAAATTTGAAAATCTACAAAAATGTTTAGGAATGGCCTGTAATTTCCTGTTGAATTTATATTTTTGCGTAGAACTTTTGTGGATTGGATCTTGTGGGACAAGCTTGGCCCCCGTTTTTAATTTTTTTTTTTGCTTCCTTTCTATTTTTTAAAGTAATTTACGGGATATGATTTATTCAGGGGTGTCACACAAAATCTCTATAGAGTGTTTATGTTTTTGCAACAGATTAGGTAAAAAAGTAGATAAGATTTTGAGAGATTTTTTATTTTTAAAATTATTTTCATTTAGACACCTCAAGCTCAAAACGAAAAAAAAAAGAAAAAGAAACCAAAAAATTCATTTAAACAAAAAAGGCATTCAAACAAAAAAATTTTCAAATTGTTGGCAAAACATAAGTTTAAGACCTTGTGTATCCCTAAAAAAAAGCCTTGAAATCTGCTTACAAGTGAGAAATAAAGTTTATGAATAATTTCATAAACATTATCTTCAAATCCAAGACTGTTTTAGGCTTTCGTTCTGCGACTTTGCCGCCCAACACTTTTCACTAATTTTCAATGATATGGGAACAAGCTGACCATTCCAACACATTGAAATGATGGTCATGTAACCAACTCTGTGTCACTCTGGTAGTATGCGGACGAACATAACCCAACTGAAAGAGTGCACCACGTAAAGTCATATCATTCTCCATAAATGGTAGCATACTTGTCTCTAAAATTCCAATAACAAGTTGATGCTTTCAGTTACGATATGCAAGTTCGTCTTGCCATTCCAAGAAATTCCGGCCCAAACTGTTATCTTGTCTCCAACTTGTTGGTTTTGTGGATTAACGAACGCCTTAATTATACTCGGCCGTTTGGTCTGAGTTAAAAGGTACTCTCATCAGAGAAAAACACTGGTTGGATTTTTTCGTTGCATTTCTTCTTTTCTTTGCATATAACCTTTCGAATATGACCAGCGGCCATAGACACTTCCGTTTTGACTTGTAATATCTAAGAAAGTTATACGCTGCTTTGAGAGCGATCTTCTTTTACCAGCTTGTGCAGCGTGGGGTAACCTTTGCCTAGCACCGGATAGATTTTTATGGGCTTCAGAGCTTGTTTCCCTGTACCTATCTTTTGTTAGGCGAACGCCTGTCTTACTGATACTTAGTTGCTCTGCTATAGTCAACCTTGAAGCTAATTTGTTATGGACAATTGTCTTTACTATGAGGCGTCACAAATTTCACTCAAATTCTTGAGCAAACCGGGAAAATTTCTTTTTGTTAAAATAATTAATTATTTGCCTTTGAATGCCTTTTTTTTATACCCGCCACACATAGTGTGAAGGGTATTATTAGTTTGTCGGAAAGTTTGTAACGCATCAAAGGAGGCATCGGAGACCCCATAAAGTATATATGTTATTGATCAGCTCGACGAGACGAATCGATTTAGCCATGTCCGTCTGTCTGTTGCAATGCGTTTTTCTCGGCAAGTTTCAAAGATATTGAGCTGAAACTTTAAACTTAAGCTTTTTGTGCTTCTAGGCAGTTTGTATGTCAGAGCCAAGGTGCCACGCCCATTTGTAGATATAGCCCCCATACAAACTTACCATTTTTTTCTATTTTTTTCTACAATATGAAAATAGTTATTATTTATGAATGAATTTACTACAAATCTGGTAAAAACACTTCCAATCCAATATCCATCCAATATCAGAAGAAAGATGCCACGCCCATTTTTAGATATAGCAAACTTACCATTTTTTTCGATTTTTGTATTAAAATTGTTTTTATTTGTAAATGTATTTACTACAAATTGCGTAAAAGCACTTCTAATGACATCCAATTTAAAAGAAAGGTGCCACGCCCATTTTTTTGATATGGCCCCCATACAAACCAAGCGCCCATTTTTCAGATTTTGTATGAAAATAGTTCTTATTTATGGATATATTCACTCCAATTTGTGTAAAATCACTTCTACTGTTAGCCTATAAATATACTACCGATATGACAAGGATCGAGCCACTATAACATATAGACCCCATACAAACTCACCTTCCATTTTTTTTTTTTTTTTTAAGAAAATGATTAAAGTTTCGTGTGGCGGGTATTTGAGCTTCGGTGCTACCGAAGTTACCGCTTTTTCTTGCTTTGTTTAAATAAACAATGTTTCAATAAAAAAATATTATGTTTTTGGTTTAATTTTTTTTTTCCTTTTTCTAAAGGAAAATAATTTTTAAAATACTCACTGGTCTTAAACTTTTGCGCACAACTGTAGTTGACCGACTACGAACATTTCTTAAAAGCAACTTTTTCAGAATTAAATTCAATTTTCAGATTCGTTTTTGATAATTCTAAATATATCTTGGGAGTCCCAATTTTATTTATTAGCAGTAAATCATTTGGCACCTTCGACATTATCATATAACTTGTTTAGATTTTGGATAATGTACAAGATTTAAAAAAACAAATCCGCTAAGAAGAAAAAAAAAATGAAGCGTAAAATGATGACAACACTGCGCGCACTAATTGGATCAATTAGGTGACAAATGTTATTCCACAAAAGTTCGCTCATATGTTAATTAACCCATCTGCGTACAAATTGTATGCGACAACAAACAAATTGACCCAAATAAATACGACAAAACTTGCATTGTAAAATAAAATAAATCTAAAAACAACAACAAGATTGCATGACTTTATAATACCCTACAAAGTTTCACATTGTGGTGTATTGTAAAGGAGTAAAGGACCTTATATACTCTCTCACATGATTTGTTTGCAGTGTATGCAAAGGCAAAGAAACAATAACAACAACAATAAAATCAAACCTAACTGAGGTAAAATGTAAGCGTCACGAAAAAATTTGTTTCTAAACAAACAAATACACAAAATATTAAATTGTAATCCGCTTAAATTAAATGTATTAGCGCACATTTGCATAATTGTTCAAAATTTGAGCCTGAAATGCGCGTAACCCACAAGGGAAAAAAAAACAACAACTACAAAAACAACAAAGTCTCTCGACATTCCAATCAAAAGTAAGACATATAGCCTGTCTGTCTGTCTGCCTCGAACTTCAAAGCCATCAGGATAAGCACGTGAGGACAATATTTAAAAATGTTTTGCATAATTAATTCGAGCGAGATGCGAAAGAAAAGAGAATTAGACGATAGCGAGAACAGGAACGAGAACGAATCACAAAGGTAAAAAGTTAGGCCCATTGGGTATTCCTTCGTAATTTTTTTGTGTATAGAAGAGAAGTTTTTGAATGAGTTTCAGCGTGCCTAATCAACCCCTAAATGGCGCTAATTGCCACTTGCCCCATAGCTAAATAATAATAATAACAATCTACATATACACGCATGCACACATACATATACAAATAAAGGACTTAAATGTAAGGTTCAAGGTGTAAGCAGAAGTTCGCTTTCGGCTACAAATTATCACACATACGCTTAAATGAGTCAGTATCTAACTAAATGACCGATTCTGAGTATTCTGAGTAACAGCGCAGAGCATTGTGTTACCCTAAAGCTCTGCGAAAAACGCGCGCTCGTAAAATGTAATTTATTTTATTCGCCGCTAATTGGCTAAAATACCTGAGGCTGAGGGCTGAGGCATTGTTGGTAGTTTAGTTGTGTTTTGCAGTCTATTTGTAGAGGAGTTTAGTGAGTCGTCGAATGTGAGTTATTTTACGAATTGGAACAAAAGTTTTAGTAAAGTGAATAGTTATTTTTCAGTAATTAAGATGACACGGCAAATTTCTATAAGGATCAATAATTGCATCTATAAAATTATTTTTTCTCATAAGGAAGAATTTCAAGAACAACCTTTAAAGTCATTTTTTTTTTATCAGAAGACATTGTTTGTCTCGGAAAATTCATACAGGGGTGGCACAAAAAAGATCTTTTGGTTGTTTTCAAATCTCTTCAATAATTCAATGAAATAATGAATATTTGTTTATGTTATATTAACCCGATTCTTACCATATCGATAGTGTTCAGAAAATAGGCGGTAACTTTGTATGGAGGCTATACCTAAAAAATGGGCTTGGCGCCTTAGATTTGACTTTGGATGACATAAGAAGTGTTCTTACCCTATTTGGAAAAAATATATTCATAAATAGTATGTATTTTCATACAAAAAAATCGAAAAAGTGGTAAGTCTGTATGGGGGCTATATCTTAAGATGGGCGTGGCACCTTGGTTCTGACATACAAACTAACTAGATGCACAAAAAGCTTAAGTTTCAAATTTCAGGACAATATCTTAAAAACTTTTTGAGTAAAACGCAACATACAGACGGACAGACAGACGGACATGGCTAAATCGATTCGTCTCATCGAACTGATCAATAATATATACTCTTTGGGGTCTCCGATGCAATCTTTAATGCGTTGCAAACTTTCGGACAACATAGTTGGATTTCTAGGTCAGCCAAAAATAAAATACATTTTTAATCGTCTTCACCTGTGTTACATGCTTCGGGTTTAATTATACAAAACGTAAAGGAATGGAGTCGAGGTCTTTCTACACGAATTAGATAAAGATCACCAAAATAGGAAGTCTTTGTCTAACTAGTGTTGAAAGGCCACGGATCCGTTATGTTACATTTTGACTAATTGAACCCTTCCAATATTTTGGGCCAAATTAGAACTTTCTTTGTCTAACCGTATTTTAAATCCTGAGTTGATATAGGTACGTCCGTCAGTACGGCAGTCTGTCTGTCTACAGTATAAATTCAATTACATCAATGTAGCTAACGTTGGCCTCAAAACCCATCTTCCCTTTAAATTTCACGGGTTCCAGATCATTATCAACGTGAGTAAATACAAACTAAAGCAAAAATCTGTCTTCAAAATAGCCCTTCTTTCTAGGGTGTATGATGCAACCTTCAATGCGTAACAAACTTTCTGACTAACAGATAATATCCGTTTAAATTATTTATTTTAAATATAATATATATCATGCATAAAAAATTCATAAAATTCAGTATCATATGGCAACTATAAGGGATATATATTTTTATACTCTGTATCCAAAGGGTAAAAGGTGTATTAAGTTTTTGCGAATTTATGTTACAGACAGAAGGAGGCTAGATAGACCCTATAAAGAATATATATTCTTGATTGGCATTGATAGGGGAGTCGAACTAGCTATGTCTATCTGTCCGTCCGCCTATCTTGGAGACTATAAGAGATAGAGCAACCATATTTGAAACTTAAGCTCTCCTAAGCCGCCAAGTGTGCACTTGCAATTGGTTTTTCTCTAGCCCCATTTAAAGGGGTACCCCCATACAAATCTACCCTCAAAATTTGGGGTTCTTGCATTAAACGTCTTTGTTTATTATTCTATGAAGTCTAAATTTAGTATTAACTATGATAATCCCAATGAAATATCTAAATATGGGTAAAACATTCCAATGCAATCCAAGGTATGGTACTAAGATAGGAATTAACTTAAGGTACATAAAGTTTTGTATTTCATGACCGATATTGACGTAGACTACAACTTCCCGCAGACCTAAAAGCTTTTAAAAATTTAACAGCTGAAGCTTTACACGCGGAACTGGCTTTGATATCTATTTTTTTAATAATATCAATAACCAAATAAAATTTGAACTATATTCCTGCATTCACTTGTGCCCATTCAATCCAAATTTACTAATTATCACAACATAAGGTTTTCTAATTTCATTTAACGCAACTCAACGCTTCGAGGGTTGATGCAGCAAACAATAAAGTTGAAGAAGACTTTGTGTTCAGTTAGAAAGCAGCACTTGATCTGCGCAGCAATAAATTCAATTAGTAAAAGAGGGTTGGAAAGGACCTGTTCTGTGTCATGCATCGAACTGAACCGAGAGAGTCAGACAGGCAGATAAATAGTCTAGCAAATGCATATGAGTAGCTACCATCACCGGCTCATAATCGTCATTAAGAGCATCAACATTAAAGCCATCACTGCGCAGCCACACCCCCTCGATTAGAACATTTTCATGGTCAATCGTTTGGATTATTTTTCTGGTGAATTATTGCGTGTTGACGCATATGGTGACAATTTACGTTTGCCGTAAGGCAGTCTGTCTAGTCTCTGTGTTTCTATTGACGTTTTGTCTAGCTGACTCTTAACAGCTCTCTTTCTCTCTTTCTCTAGTTTTTAAATTGATTTGTGTAATACGCTTAGCTTTAGTTTCCTTTTGGACTGCTGTATCAACCCCAGAAAAAAGCAGCAACAATTAGCATTGATATTAGAGCAGAATTTCCTAACGATTAAATCGAAATCAAATACGAAAAAATTTTGACAGCGCTTAAACAAATGATTGAATAAATGCAAAGAATACTTTCGATTTCGTGGACCGCATAAGGATTAGCTAGCATCTAGATTTTGTTAATATTTTTTTGGTATTGTTAACATTTAGAATTGTTCTTCGTGATAATGGGCTCACAAAATTTTAACAGATGCCTAATATTTATGATTTTTTAGGATTTATAAACTTTTGACGACAACAGTTTATTGGAGAATAAAAACCGTTGTTGCTTTGAAATGAATTTTCGATATTTTAAGGGCGATGACACGCACCCAATAAAAATAGTTGGCACGTACACATTAGGTTCTAGCTAAAATACAACTAAAACCCATAACTTTAAACCGGACTTGAATCGAACAGATTTTTGAATCAAATCGCAGTACTAAATGAGTGTTTGCTTCACGGTTCGATTCCGAACCACTTTTTTATACGGCCTCACATAGTGTGAAGGGTATTATCAGTTTGTCGGAAAGTTTGTAACGCATTAAAAGAGGCATCGGAGACCCCATAAAGTATTTATTTATATTATTGATCAGCTCGACGAGACGAATCGATTTAGACGTCTGTCTGTCCGTCCGTCTGTTGCAAAGCGTTTTTCTTGGAAAGTTTTAGAGATATTGATATGAAATTTGAAACTTAAGCTTCTTTTGATCCTAGGCAGTTTGTATGTCAGAGCCAAGCTGCCACGCCCATTTGTAGAAATAGCCCCAAAACAAACTTACCACTTTTTTTGTATGAAAATAGTAATTGTTTTTGAATGTATTTACTACTAGATTAAAATACTTTTCATGTCGTCCAATGTCAAAACTAAGTTGGTTAGCCCATTTTTAGGTATAGTTCCTATACAAACTTAACGCCCATTTTCGAATTTTTGTATGAAAATAGGAATTATTTATGAATATATTAAATTCAAATTGGATAAAACACATCTTATATGATCCTAAGTGCAATCCACGGACATGATACGGAATGTGCTACTATAACATATAGCCCTATACTAACTTACCTCTTACTTCCTGATATTTTCAAGAAAATTGTTGTTATATCTGTATTTTTTGCTTAAAATTTGATATTAATATTGTATATAAACAATGATTCCCATTCATCCCATCTCGAAGTTATATGTAAGCCGCTGATGATCACACATAAACTATTTAAAGATTCGTATGACGGGTATTTAAGCTTCGGTTCCACCGTAGATAACGTTTTACCTTGTTTTTTTTTAATTTATTGATTTTTTTAATTTGCAATTATTGTTTTTTTTTTTTAATATTTATTATAATAATAATAAATTAATATTTATTGTTCTAAATTTTGGGAAAAACGAATAGAACTGTATTTATTTTTACATAGTTCGTTAGAAATTCACTAATTAATGAATATCAAAATTTGTTTTCATGTAACTACTTTTTTTTTAACTTTTTAATTTTTGTTTTTTTTTTTTAGTTGCGCTACAGCCGATTGTCAGCTTTGGCAGCACGCAAAGTTTGGTACCAGCGGTTGTAATCCAGTGCCAGACGATACCAGTTGGGGATACCGATCGTGCGGATGCCTGGTGCTCCCAACGCAGCAGCGGACGTCATCTGTGCCGCGCCCCTCCGATTTGATTCACGTTTTGCTTGTAAACTTTTCTTGCCGGAGATTCTCTGTGCATCCGATACAGGTGACCAGCCCAGGACAGCCTTTTGTATTGAATTGGACATTGAAAAAATTATCCTTAAAATTAATATTTTTTAATTTTATGAAAAAAAAAAATTTGTTTTTTTTAATATTTTGAAATATTATAAAAATTAAGTAATTTTATTAAAAATAAATTAATAAAGAAAACATTATTATAATTATTAATTAAAAATTTTAAATAAAAATCTATAAATTATTTTTTCATTATTTACGTTTAAAAATGCTCATTTATATATTAAAATTTATTATTTTCATTGAAACAAATCAACCATGGAATTAATTGATCAAAAGTGTTTCGGTCAGTAAAGGGTTAAGAAAAAAAAGTTAAAATTTTGATTTGAAAATCTTAAAAAATCTTTGGTACGAGTAACAGGCGAACAGAATTGTTGAACAGCAATGACAATTTCACTAGTGCGCCCTATTTTTTATATAGGTGCGAGCAAGAAACAGGCAATGTGCGAGCAAGAGAAAACAATAACAATATAACGGGACCCGTTATTTGTATCTGGCTCGTAAGTGGAACAGAGTTAGATATATATCTAGCGTCACGTCATACGGTATAGAATGAAAGGAAAGATTAATAAGGTACGCACACTCACGCACATTTGCATACATGTATTTTGTTTACATTTTATATAACGGTACACTGACGCATTCTCATTGGCTTAGAATCAAGTCTATATTCAAAACAATCAAAACAAAAACACGTGTGCCATCTTTGATTACATTTTTTATAACGGTAAATTGCAAATTTGCAATGCAGTGTGTGCTTTCTTTTACTGCTTACCACACAGTTCTGTTCGCCTAATACAAAAGCGTTTCGAAGATTTTATACAATTTTCTAAAATTTTTGTTAACAGTACAGTGCTGTCCTCAATATTGGTACAGAAATAATTTTTAAGTTTGTTTGAATTTTTAACCCTTCACACATGGTGTGAAAGGGTATATTCAGTTTGTCAAAAAGTTTGTAACGCATTAAAGGAGACACCGTAGACCCGATTAAGTATACATATATGTTCTTGATCAGCTCGACGAGAAAAGTCGATCTAGCCATGTCCGTCTGTCTGTTTGTAGTTACACGTTTCATTTGCTCAGTTTTAAAGATATTGAGATGAAATTCAAAACTTAAGCTTTTCTTAGACCTAAGCAGTTTAAGTATTAAAACCAAAGCACCACGCCCAATTTTGGTTTTTTTTTTTTATTAAAAAAGGTTTATTAATGAAGCGAATTTACCTCCAATTTTGAGTTTTTATATGAAATATTCGTTATTTGTGAAGCGATTTATTTCAAATATACTACAATTAATTATTTTAGCAGCCAATGGGACACATGATTAAAGTAAGATCATCATATGAAGCATATATATAAAACATTACCCTTTTACAAACTGAACGCACTTGTACATTTAAGAAAATATAGTCTAATCAAAGTGTGACGGGTATTTAAGCTTCGGTTCTAAGTTTTTCCTTGAAATGCCACTGTCCGCAGTATGTGTCGGAGAAATATTTAGCACAGAAAGTTAACCAACGTTTCTGTTTCATCTTCTTTCTTACAGCTTCTGCAATACCTATTGAACTGGATACCCAGTCTGACTGCATGTTTTACGATGGGTCTGTGAGCAATTTAGGTCCATTCGAGAGTTCGGGAACAATCTAGCTTTGCAACAGCCATCCCGATTTTTCCATTTGTTTGTGGGATCTCCAGCTGTATCGGTAGGGCGTCTTTAGCTGAACCCTAGCTGGCTAAAGAGTCAGCGTGTTCGTTACCAGGGACATCGCTGTGCCCCGGAACCGAAGCGTTAAGTAAATTAAAATTTTCATCAAATCACATTTTTAACCATTGCGATTTGCAATTGCAACCTAATATATCACATTATGCTTATAATATGCTCTATAATGCCACATAAATCGATTGCACCTAAATAAATAACATATCCAAGGATACAATCAATTTATTTTCGATGACAAAATTCAGCCATACGCCAATATAATACGCAAATCAACAAAATGCGAAACGCATAAAATCATCACAAAAATTAGCGAATAAAATAACAAAGTTTGAATATTAGCACCAAAATCGATAAGAGACACGCACAACACAACACATGCGATTATTTATTATTATTTTCATATGAAACATGGACTATAAACGTTAAAAGGACAAAAACAACAACAACAACAAAACACAAAAATAATAAAAATAAAAACGATGACGACATAATGCAAAGCATACAAAATCACAAATGCAAACACACAAATTCATTCAGATTCATTGAAAGAAATTAAATATTCGAAAGGGAAATAATGTTAAGCATAAAATGTGATCATCTGTGTTGACATGAAGATCAGCCGTCGTAAGTGAGCACAAATGGGTCGGTCGGTCGATTTAATTGCATCCCTTCGCAGCAAATTAAGCAAAGCGGCTTGAGAGATTCAATTGCTGCTGCTGTGTGTTGGGTTGCTTTTGTCATGAAAATATGCCAAATAAACAAAATATAGAAATAATAAAATAAAAATGTTTTGTGTATTGTTGAGCATTTCTGACACCCTTCGACTGACTGACTGACAGTAATAGAGCAGCAATTGCTGTTGTTGTTGAGCTGCTAGTGTTGCAAGTCGTTGCCGCAATTCAATTGAATTAAAAACACAATTCAAATGGCAATTTGTAGGGTGTGCCCTGGGTTTGGCCCTCTTCCGTTTCTTAAGCGTTTGAAATTATAACGCAAATTTAATTTGCAACAGATGCGGCAAGCGACAACATTTGTCAACGCTAGACAAACCAGCACCAGACACACAGCATCCGTGAACCAGTAATTGAGTGTGATGAACCCTAACCCCTTTTCCTTTTTCTTTTTGGTTTATTTTTTCAGTCGTTTATGCAGACAATTGTTACAATTACCCGCTAATAAGTTCATGAATAGCAATATTACTATTTCCATTCGATGGGTGAAAATAGTCCTTTCAGGAATTTATTTGTGTTGCTCATTGTTGTCACTACCGGCTCAACACTTGGCCACTTGAAGTCAAATCAAAACAGTGAACAAGCATATTCAGCGATGCAACAAATGATAGAGCAAATTAAGTTTATCTGTAAAGAAAAAAAGGAAAAAATTGTCATAAGAAATTTGTCGGCGTAATTCCAGTTATTATGAGAAAAAAAAAGCTTCATTTGTTTGAAGAATTTAAGAACCTAGCGTTCTTGAGTCACACCTAGATATGTACATATGAAAAAAAATGCGAAAAATTGTTATTGTTTTTGAGTTGAAAAATGTTGCTTTTTATACCCTGTACCCAAAGGGTAATTGGGTATATTGAATTTGTGCAGGCAGAACGAAGCATGATAGACTCTATAGAGTATATATATTCTTCATCAGTATTGCAAGTAGAGACGATATAGCTTCCTCTCTCTCTGTCCTGCTATCTGCCGTATGAGAGAGATTACAAGTAAACGGGGCTTCTAATGTCCGATTGTCCCATACAAATCTACCACAAAATTTTTGGTATCTGCATAAAAACTTCTTTCTTAAGGAACTAGTATAGAAATTTTGTATAAATTATGCCTATGATAGTCCCAATAAAATATTGCAATATGTGCAGGACCAAAAATAATTAAATTTTGTTGGTCCTGCTCATAGTGGGATATTTTATTGGGACAATCATAGGCATAATTTATACAAAATTTCTAGTCCGATTTAAAGGGTACCTCCATACAAATTTACTAAATTTTTTGAGTGTTTGTGATAAAATTCAATAAAATAAAGTATGGTACTAAGATAATATTTAATTTCTTGTATATAAAGAATGGGTACAGGATATTTTGCAGTTGAGCATACTCGACTTCAGCGTTCTTTCTGGTTTTAAAATGCGTTTTAGTTTTGGAAAAGTCAACGCAGAAACTTGAAAAAAGTCTTCTTTCGTGTTAAAATTAAACAGTTGACGATGTCGAAAATAATTACCCAGCAGTGTACGAAGAGATTTGTTTCTCCCTCCGCTATTTCTATTTTTAGCAAAAGTTTCCTTACAGTTTTCAATTATGCTAACTATTAATGAATTTTAAATTTGTCTTTGATCCAGTAGATTCCAAGCTTACCGTGAATGGTGCCATTGTAATTATAGACGTATGCTCTGAAGATCTTACTCAACACTTTACTCAGGAATTTAGGTATAACCTTGAAGTATGAGTCATTTGACATGCTCCATAGTTGACAGAGTCCTAGACCGGCTTTTTGAAATTCTATTGGTGCAACTAAAATCTGAAAATATTTATTTTATTTATTACGTATTATATGGATATGACAAGTTCATACTTAAGAATTTCTATGATTTGGAGTATAAAAATCCGTTTCCAAAAAATTCTGGATGCACTTTTCTTTTTCGAACTTGAACTTAAGTTTCAAATTTCAGCTACGTATATATCGCCATTACTCTTCCAAGGAATCGCGTTGAATTAAGCAGACAGACAGATGAACATAGCTAGATCAACGTAACTCGTTAATCTGATCAAGAATATATATACCTTATATGGTCTACGACGTCTCCTTCAATGCGTTACAAACTTTCCAACAAGCTGAATATACCAAAAACGTAACACTTGAAACTGTCTACAAAAATAGTACAATAATATCATCAAATAAATGAATTTTTATTAGCCAACGTTCGCATAATCACAAATAAAATTATCTCATTTCAAAAAACATTAACATCATTCATTGGTACGAGTATCCTTAGGCATCTCAAGCCACTTTATTGTCGTTCACTTCCTTTGACACATCACGTTGTGGCATTTGTATTCTTGTATGTATTTGTAAAGAGGAGTGTGCATATGTTTTTGTTCAGCCTTATGCATGCAGCAGCGCTTTTTGTTCACACACACACACGTCAATTCGATGATACTTGATAGTTTTGATGCGATTAAGTGGCCAGTCTTTCTGTCTGCTTCAACATTCATTATTTTGCCAATTTGTTGATTGTTCACACTACACGTATAATCGGGTTTGCGTGTTAATATTTTTTAAACGGTTTAGATTCTACTTACAGTTTCATTTTATTTAAAATATTTATAGTTGTATTGTGTTGTTTTATGCTGTGAACAACTTTGATCGAAATATTTTTTACTTAAATATAAATATGCTTGTTTTTTTCTGGTTTAAATCCAAAAGGTGTAGATTGGCTCGGCCAGCTGTGTATTAGCCAATAAATCTTCATGCAAATAATATTTGATATTTTCCATTTCTGGTGTTAGCATTTCCTTTAAGATTTGACCCAACTTGATGATGCCTGCATTGTGGCCACCATTTGAAGTCCAAACAGCTGAAAACAAATTAAAAAAGGAAGTGAAAACCAGACAAGGAAAACTTAATAGTTTCAATGAAATCGAAGCTAAAGTACATCTTTACGAAATTAATTTATATTTTTAAAATGGAAATGATATCTCCACGTTTTGGTTATCAAAGACCTGAGACAGTGTAAAAGCACATATTATTGTGGAAAAAATGGGTTCGTTTTTCCGATAAGTATTTCTCAAAAACACATAAAGCATGACTTATACTTTGATTGAGAGTGATTCCTGGAGGTGGGGTTGGTCCCAGGTTGGACCATTCCGTAAAGCGACAGTAAAAAGCTTATTAAAATTTCAATAATGGCCAGTCTAAACAGAGACACTCCAAGTGGTAGACACAGACGTGTTAGTCCACTCGTGGGTAATTCCACGGTAGGGGCTTGGATTCTGAAAAATGTCCGAGATGAAAGGAAAAGACGAATTTATCGAACGCTGCCTTAAGCATGACATCAAAATTGTCATCGGTGATCTCCACGCACCAGCAGACTATAAACACGACTTGAACAATCTGCGAGGATAGAGAATTTCAATTTCGATTTTATAGAAAACCTCGTCAACTTAGGCACAGATATGAACAGCGGCGATAACACCAGCCAGGAAACTAAAAAGAAGAAACACTCTTGCTAATCGGTGCTATTTTGGACTCGGTAAGCAAAGGCGAAAAAGAGATCTCTCCAGAGATACAAACATTAAACTCTTCAAAACGTTAATAATGCCGGTCCTGATGTATAGCTCAGAAGCATGGGTCATGCCAGGAGCGGAAAAGTCACCGTTGGGCTGGTATAAGAGAAAGTTATTTCGGAAAATCTTTAGACCAGTCAG
>JAEIFJ010001597.1:0-12386 GCA_018903435.1 Leucophenga varia
TGGGGCGGTATCTCGGCTTATAACTTCATCACGACGAAAGTTGTTTCTAATCAAATGTTGAAGAGCTTGCGGAGAGCTGGGCATGACAGGTTTTTCGCATAACCCCGCAAAGAAAGTCTAACGGGTTCGAATCGCATTGATCTGACGGCCAATTACATCACTCAAAACGCGAAATTATGCGTCCTCTCTAAATCTTGCTCCGTAAATATGGCTTATGTTCGGTCGTTGTGTGGCACGTGGCAACTGTCCCGCAGAAACCATGTTGTCCGGTGTATTCATCTTCAATTTGTGGCCAAACAAAATTGGTTAATACGTGGCCATAGCGCTCTACCATTCACAGTTACCGGTCTCGCTGTCGTCATTTTCAAAGAAATATTGCCCGATGACTCCACCAGACCATAACAAAGTACCTTAAACAGGACTTTTAGGCGAACGTGAATACTCTCAACAATCACGTGGATTTCGGTTTCCATATACGAACATTTTGGAGGCTCACGCAGCCACCGGAGCTCGAGGGAAATGCGCCTCTGCTGAAGAAAATTTGATGTGAAAATCTCGCGATTCTGCTGCTGCTGTTCGTTCACCCCAAATCGACGAAGGTTCGATGTATCTCGCTGTCATCACGTCAATTTTTGTACCAGTTGGACTTTATATGGATGTAGGTGCAAGTCCAAAATGCAAATCGCAATGAATGATGTGTCGATAATCCCAATTGTTGATACGCCAGAACTGAAACATTCTGGCCATCCTCCACACTTGGTGAGCAACAGCAGCATTTATTTTGGCTGAACGTAGATTGATGATGGCTAGGTCCTGACAAATATCCACTTGTGATCCAATTTGTCGAATCACAAACTTTACTATTTAGTACCAGAAGTTGTGGTAGGCCGCCCATACACATCAAATCCGTTGAATGTTCAGCAACATTATCATTTTTTCATCATTTATAGTATAATTTAACAAAATTAATGTTAAAGATGTAACGATCCATACTACAGGAAAATGATGATATTCAACTAATTATGACGCTTTGGTTTTACAGCTATGTCAAACGGTTGTCAGCGCAGGCCGTATATTCGAAGCCCGAATGGAAAACTGTATATAATATATATCTCATAGACAGATATGAATGCCTGTCTGTTTATATATTGGTTTATAGACTTGAAAGTGCCTGAACCGTTTGGTTCCGGAGATGTGTACACAACAGGTTCAACTCGGTTTTATCACCTTTTATGTTGATGGGTCATATCTCTGTCTAAAACAAACCGGGGCCCTTTTGAGTGCTCCCAGGCTCCCACTGGAGCAATCACCTGCCCTATTTCTTGTGCCACCCAATGGCTGCCAGCACCATATGGATAAACTGTACAGAAATTTCTGAAACAAAGCACCACATGTGTGTGTGGAGAAAATGCCATCACACACACACACATTTTTCGCTAAACGAAAAGAATGGTTAGTTTATGGGCTACACCAGAGATGGGTGGCAAATTGATTTGACACAAGATGATTTTTAGAAGTGTTTTCACTCCACTCAGCGAATAAGTAGATTTATAATAATAAGCATTTCATATAAAAATTGAAAATCAAATTAATAATATATCAAAACGGCGTATAATCTTTGGTTTAAAACTATAAAGTTTGCCGCTGCCGTGAGAAAATTGCGAAAAGAAAATTGAACAGACAGACGTGGCATGGTTAGACTGATTCATCCTCATCGATTTACCAAGAATCTACATTCTACACCTATGTGTGGTGGCAATGAAGTGAAAATTAACCCTCTGGTAGCACCAGAAACTCACCACCCGGCCACACGAAGCTTTAATGACTTTTCTTAAAAAAAAATAAATGTGAGCTTTGTAGGTGGGTTAGTATATGTTGTAGTGGTCTGATCCTTCTCATATCGGTTGCATATTCAAAGTATATCAGTATGTGTGATTTTACCCAGATTGGTATGGGAACATATCCATACAAAAATATATATATATAGAAAATCTGAAAAATAAGTGCGCTAGGCTTGATGAAGCCATATGAAAAGTGCGGGCGTGGCACTTTTTCTTTTGATATTGGATGGCATTATAAGTGTTTTTACCTCTAAATTTAGTAGTAATCACATTCATAACAATAACTAATTTCATACAAAAAATCGAAAAAAGTGGTTAGTTTGTATGGGGATCTATATCAATGACGTGGCACCAGTGGTGTCCTGACATACAACCTGAGCCTTAGGCTGTTGTACCAAGAAGAACGCTGAAGTCTTGTATGCTCTTCTGCAAGATACCCTGTACAAATCTTTTTGTAACTTAAACTAAGTAATATCTTTGTATATACCTTATTGCATTGAATTTTCAAACAAAACTTGAAAAATTGGGGGTAAATTTATACTCCCAGAATAAAAAAACAAAACAAAAACCTAAAATTTTGGGGTACATTTGTATGGCGGGTACCCCTTCAAATGGGTCTAGGGAAAACCGTTTGCATGTGAACACTTGACGGCTCAGGAGAGTCTAAGTTTCAAATATGGTGGCCCTATCTCTTATAGTCTCCGAGATAATCTCTCTCATACGGCAGACCGCAGGGACGGACAGACAGACGCACGGACAGACGGACGGACGGACAGACAGACATAGCTAGTTCGACTCCCCTTCCAATGCTGATCAAGAATATATATACTTTATATGGTTTATCTTGGCTCCTTCTGCCTATTACATACATTCGGACAAACTTAATATACATGCATAAGGCGCCTTAAGAGACTCCACCCAGATGACTTACCTACGTGGCAGTAGGCTCCTATTCATAATACATATTTTAAAAATTTAAATTAACTTATTTGTCGTTTTAGATTTTCATAAATATGTTTAAGTTTCTTCAGTGAAATGCTCCAACATAAATAAATAATTAAAAAAAAAAGACAAAAATTAAATTTAGTATAAATTATGTCTATGATAGTCCTAATAAAATATCCCAATATGGGTAGGACCGAACAAATTTTAGGTATAGCCCCCATACAAATTTACCCCCAAAATTTTTGGGTTTTTACATAAAAAAACGTCATTCTTTTTTATTCTAGAAAATTTAAATTTAGTATGAATATATATATATATATGTATATATATATATATATATATAGATATACATATATGTTGATTTGCATAAAGTTATATTTTAAATAAAAAAAAAAATTTTTCTTCAACGATAACAAAAAAAAAATTTCCACAAAAAAATTTTTAATACGCGTAAAAAAACAAAATATTTCAACAATTAATGTACTATATTAGAACGTTAATAAGTAGAGGTGCATTTAAACCCGCATTCTAGTCGCAATGCCAAAAGTGCATCGCCCTTTTGTCAAAAGGAGACAAAAACCGCTATAAATGCACTCTCACTCAACATAACGCATTTGTTCTTTTTTTTTGTTTTTTTACTTTTTTTTTTTTTTTATATATTTCGTTTCCTAATTATTCGAAAGCGCGGGAAAAAAAATCATTATTTACTCTCTTAAGCAAATAAATATGCAAAGAGAAAAAACAAATAATAAAAACAATAGAGAGGACTCGAATGATCATTCCATGCAGGTGTGTGTTTGCTTTTGCTTCTTGTAAATACTTGCTTATAAGAGAGATGTTGCGAAACATTTCTCTAGCAACATTATTATATGGAGTACGCGCAATTTATTAATTTAGAGACAATTTATAAAAATTTTTTTTTGTTGTAATTAAATTTTTCTGTTATTTGTAACAGGACAAAATAATTTTTTTTCACATTAAAATGTAATTTTATAATATTTTTTCGCAATAAAAAACAAGAAAGAAAGCTGAAGTCGAGTTTGCTTGAGTTGAAGATCCCCCCTCCACCTTTAATTATTTTTTAATATTATTTTATTTTATTTTCCTTACTTTCCCATTTTTTTTCATAGAGAAACTTAAAAATCGGTATATCTTTGAATATGGTTATACCAAAAATTTTGTTTGGCCTACCCATACTGGTCCATTTCATTGGAACTATCATAGACATAATTCATACTAAATTTAAATTTTCTAGAATAAAAAACAATGACGTTTTTATGTAAAAACCCAAAATTTTGGGGTAAATTTGTATGGGGGCTATACATAAAATTTGGTTTTGGCCCCCATTTTGTATTTTATTGGGACTATCATAGACATAATTTATACTAAATTTAATTTTTGTCTTTTTTTTTTTTAATTATTTATTTATGTTGAGCATTTCACTGAAGAAACTTTAAACATATTTATGAAATCTAAAAACGTGACAAATTAAAGTTAATTTAAATTTTTAAAATATGTATTATGAATAGGAGCCTACTGCCATGCGTAGGTAAGTCATCTGGGTGGAGTCTCTTAAGGCGCCTTATGCATGTATATTAAGTTTGTCCGAAATTTATTAATAGGCAGAAGGAGCCAAGATAAACCATATAAAGTATATATATTCTTGATCAGCATTGGAAGGGGAGTCGAACTAGCTATGTCTGTCTGTCCGTCCGTCCGTCTGTCCGTGCGTCTGTCTGTCCGTCCTGCGGTCTGCCGTATGAAGAGATTATCTCGGAGACTATAAGAGATAGGGCCACCATATTTGAAACTTAGACCCCTGAGCCGTCAAGTGTTTTAGGTTTTTGCATAAAAACGTCATTGTTTTTTATTCTAGGAAGTTCAAACTTAGTATTAATTATGTCTATGATAGTCCCAAAAAAATATTCCAATATGGGTAGGACCGACAAAATTTTAGGTATAGCCCCCATACAAATGTACCCAAAAATTTTAGGTTTTGCATAAAAAACGTCATTGTTTTTTATTCTAGGAAGTTCAGGACCAACAAAAATTTTAGGTATAGCCCCCATATAAATTTACCCAATTTTTCAAGTTTTTGTTTGAAAATTCAATACAATAAGGTATATACAAAGATAGGACTTAGTTTAAGTTACATAAAGATTGGGTACAGGGTATCTTGCAGTCGAGCATACTCGACTTCAGCGTTCTTTCTTGGTTTTTTCCTGTACAAGCGAAGGCACACTACAGAGTTTGTATGTCAGAACCACTGGTGCCACGTCCATTTTTAGATATAGCTCCCATACAAACTAACCACTTTTTTTCGATTTTTTGTATGAAATTAGTTTTTATTTATGAATGTGATTACTACAAATTGGGTAAAAACACTTATAATGCCATCCAATATCAAAAGAAAAGTGCCACGCCCACTTTTTCATATGGCCCCCATACAAACCTAGCGCCCATTTTTCAGATTTTGTATAAAAATAGTTCTTATTTATGGATATATTTACTCCAATCTGGGTAAAATCACATCTACTGATATCCTTTGAATATGCTACCGATATGAGAAGGATCGGGCCACTACAACATACACAAACAACAACCCATACAAACTCACCTTCTTTTTTTTTTTTTCAAGAAAATTATTAAAGCTTCGTGTGGCGGGCAATTGAGTTTCGGTGCTACCGAAGTTAACGTTTTTGCTTGTTATACCCGCCACACATAGTGTGAAGACGTCGTAGATTCTTGATAAGCTCGATGAGACGAATCGATCTAGCCATGTACGTCTGTCTGTTCATTTCTTCGCATTTTTCTCGGCAACGACGACTTTGTAGTTTTAAACCAAGGTGCCACGCCCATTTTTGATATAGCCCCGTACAAATTTACAATTTTTTTTTAATTTTTGTATGAAAATTTTTATTATTTATGAATGTATTCACTTCAAATTGGGTGAAAACACTTCTAAAGTCATCTTATGTCAAAATCAAGGTGCCACGCCCATCTCTGGGTGTAGCCCCCATACAAACTAACCGTTTTTTTCGTTTGGCGAAAAATTGTGATGGCATTTTTCTCATACACATATGGTGCTTTGTTTAAAATTTCTGTACAGTTTATCATGCATGAGTGCTGGCAGCCGGTAGGTGGCGCAGAAATAGGGGCAGCTGCTGGCCTGCAGGTGGTGCACCAGTAGGGGCACCGGGAAACGCCAAAAGAACTGATTTATTTGCAAACGAAGATATGTTATCAACATAAAAGGTAGATAAAAACCGAGTTTGAACCTCAACACATGTTACATCAAAATTTGGGCTTAAACGGTTCAGAACTTTTCAAGTCTATAAGCCATGTATAAACGAACAGAGCATTAATATATATATAGAGATATATATTTATATACAGGGTTTTCCATTTCGGGCTTCCGAATATGCAGCCCTGCGCTGACAACCGTTTGACATAGCTGTAAACCAAAGCGTCATATCGTTAGTTGAATATCTGTCATTTTACAGTATGGATCGTTTTAGCATCGCACAACGTGTTAATTTTGTTAAATTATACTATAAAAATGATGAAAAACCGGTAAATGTTTTTCGAGCATTACAAACGGATTTTGGTCGTCATGGACGGCCTACACAGCACACAATTGCTAATGTAGTGCGTAAATTCGAACAAATTGGATCCGCAGTGGATATTGTGAGACCTGTGCATCATCGTAATCTGCGTTCGGCCGAAAATATTGCTGCTGTTGCTGCCAGTGTGGAGGATGACCCGAATGTTTCGATTCCACTTTTTTTTGTCTCCTTTTGACAAAAGGGCGATGCACTTTTGGCATTGCGACTAGAATGCGGGTTTAAATGCACCCTATTATTAACGTTTGAAAAATTTTGTTTTTAAAAAATTTTTTTTGTAAATTTTTTTTTTTTTTGTTATCGTTGAAGTTTTAAAATTTTTTTTTTTTATTTAAAATATAAATTTATCAAATCACATATATATATACATTATATTTATATGATATGTTCATATGGGTTTGATATACTATACTAGAATCGACCTTCGGCTTTGCTCGCGTTTTTTTTTTTGTTTCTATTTGTTTTCTAAATATAAATTGTTCAAAAAATTTGGGTTCAAATTTTGAATTCCCTAAACACGACTAACCATCATTCAAATGCGGCAAGTTTTAAGTCTCTACGTCTATTCAATCCAAAGATTTTCTAACACACAAAAATAAATAGCGATAGTCATCTTCTAAAAATTATTATTTTTTTACATTTTTTTTATTTTTTTTATTTGGACTATTATGGTAAACAAACTGAGATCCAACAATTAAAGGATAGTTCATTGAATAAATTTAATTTATAGAATCCACAGAAGACTTGTCTGAATTTAGTGGCCTTATTGATTTAGTTTTTATGGGTAGAACCGTGAACTAACAAGAGATTGCTAAACAAGATGTCTTCAAAATCTATTTTATTTCTTTCTTTCTTGGAAGATAAATATATTTTTTTTTTTTTTTTTAATCAGGAATCGTTTTATAATTTTTATTATTTTATTTTATCTTTATTTTGTTTTGTATTAGTTGGTTTTTATTTTCTTTTATTTATTTTTTTTTTTTTTAATTTTTGCTCTTTGATGCCTGTACAATACAGCCCCCAAAAAATCTGTCACAATGGAGAATGACAATCAATATTGTAATTTGTGTCGCGAATTAATAGGGTCCCCTTCGTTTTTTTTTGAAGGCCGATAGGGCGGACTTTTCCTTCTCTCTCACTTCACTTTAGCCTCAACAAAAGGTAAAAAGTTTTTCCTTTTTGGGATAAGTTCTAGCGACTCTGTACCTCAAGAAGAGATTCGATCTCAAACCCCGAGTAAGACGCACAATACCAGAACCCAAGCTAGAAAACAAGTCGCAAGTAAAGAAACGAGTCCTTCAACCAGCAATCATAATATTAGATCAGAAGTAGTTTCAGTTCCCACACAGTAGCTTCAGACTATTGCAGATACAAATGTAGCTTTAATGCAGGCACAGCAGATGAGATGCAAACGGGTTTTGATCGTCTTAATCAACAATTCAGCATTACACCCTTTTTAAATTCTCCTGCAGCACCGACAGTCGGAAATGTTATAAGCAATACTGCTTCCAATGCAATGATGCAAACCATTCCATTGGTTGAACAGCAAACGTTTGAACAGTTTTTAGGATTGTCACCTGGTAGAAATAATTCGAATGCAAATGGTAGCAATGGAAATAGTTTACAATTGAGACAACCAAGTTCAGATTTAGCGTATCAGTCGGATAAAGTAAGCCAAATAGTAAACAATTGGAAATTAAAATTAAATGGTTGTTCAAATGGCATGAGCGTTAATATTATTGGAGATAGTGAATTTGTAGAAACACTTCGTAGAAATTTACTTCCAGATACTCAACTCGCAATTTTTTAATATATCGATTTTCATTGTATCACAATTGAGAGATATTGTTCGAAAAGAGAATTGTTTTTACATTAGATACAGAAATCGTTACCAACAAATAGACCTAACTTGGCAAGAAGACAGGTTGCTGAAGTAGAAATTGAGCATGAAGCAGATATTGAAAATGAGATTGCAGCAATGTCTTGGAAATGTTGGAATTGCGGTGTCAGTGGTCATCGTTATCAAGACTGTAACGAAGATCGAAAAATTTTCTGTTATGGCTGCGGTTCTCCATAAAATGTAATGAGTCAAAAAACGGTATGACTCGTGCACCACCAAAAGGTGCACGAAAGCAAGTCGTGTCGAAAGCGACAAACACAGATTAAGTTTCTCTAATACAACTTTAGATTTATCTCAAACCGATCATATCTTAACCTCACCCAATAATGAGATTTTATTACCAGATTTTCAAACTTTGCCTATTAAAAAATGAAAAAGTCAATTACGCGTTTAAAAAAATTTTATAAACTAGCAAAAACAGATAAACGAAATATTATATGTTCGATGCTTAATCGATCTACTCATAGAAGAGTTTATCTGGATGATGAATTTCTTGGTAAAACAATCGAAGGACTTTTAGATACAGGTGCTTCGGTAAGCTGCATAGGCGGTAACTTAGCTAAAGAAATTTTAGATTCAAACGTGTCCTATAAGCGAATTCGCGCCTCAGTGTAGACAGCTGATGGCCAATCCCAAGCTATTATTGGTAAAATTAACGTTGAAATTTGTCATGACTTTTGTAAAAAGAATCTTTCAGTTTTTATAATCCCTTCGCTCCGTCAAGATTTGTACTTAGGAATTGATTTTTGCGAAACGTTTGGTTTATTTGAAGACTTAAGAAAAAAATATTCGCCTAACATATCTTCTCTAGATTTAACTTTATATCGTCCTCTTTCTGTTGTACAGAAAAAACAACTCGGTATGGCTATAAAAAAATTTCCTTCATTTGCAGAAAAGGGATTAGGGTAGAACATCTGTTTTGTCGCATACTATTGATGTTTACGATGGCAAACCTTTGAAACAACGACACTTTTCGGTTTCTCCAGCGATCGAAAAATTGATTTATGAGGAGCTAGATCGAATGTTAGAGTTGGGTGTCATGGAGGGGTCGTCCAGTTCTTGGTCTTCACCCGTTGTCTTAGTACGTAAACCTGAAAAAGTTCGACTTTGTCTCGATAGTCGAGAGGTGAATGAGGTCACAATAAAAACGCTTATCCGTTGCCCCATATAGACGGGATTTTAAGTAGATTACCAAAGGCTGAATATATAACAGGTTTAGATCTGAAAGATGCTTTTTAGAAAATTCCTTTGGATCCAGCCTCACGCGATAAAACTGCTTTTACGGTTGCAGGACGTCCACTTTACCATTTTAAGGTTATGCCTTTTGGGCTCTGCAACGTCCCGCAAACGATGTCTCGTCTTATGGACCGAGTCATCCCTGCACATTTAAGAAAGTAAGTTTTCATTTACTTAGATGATCTACTCATTGTTTCTGACAGTTTTGAACGGCATATGCAAGTGTTAGAAGAAGTTGCAGCGCATATTAAATCGTCAGGGTTATCTATAAATGTCGAAAAGAGCAAGTTTTTTTTTTGAAGTGAAGTATTTAGGTCATATCGTTGGTAACGGACTAAAAGTACGGACCCAGAGAAAATTTCGGCAATTGTAGATTTTCCAGTTCCTCGTTCACAAAGACAATTTCGCAGGTTTCTTGATATGACAGGGTGGTACCATAAATTTATCGAAAATTATGCGTCAGTTGCGTCACCACTTACTGATTGCTTCAAAACAAAGAAAAAGTTAGAATGGACCGAGGAGGCACAAAAAGCTTTTGATGAGATGAAGAAGAAAATGTGTGTACCTCCTTTACATAGCCCCGACTTTAGTAAGCCGTTTTATTTGCATTGTGATGCAAGTGATACAGGTGTAGGGGGTGTTTTGGTACAGATGAATGAATTTAATGATGAAGTACCCATCGCGTTTATGTCGCGTAGGTAAAACAAAGCTCAACGCAATTACTCAGTCACTGAGAAAGAGTGTCTGGCCGCTATAATAGCCATAAAAAAATATAGAGCATATATAGCGGGGCACAACCTTACGGTAGTGACAGACCATGCTTCACTCAAATGGTTGATGTCCTAAACAGATTTAGGCTCACGGTTAGCGATGGTCTCTCAAGCTACAAGGCTTTTCTTTTAAAAAATAGTGCATCGGAAGGGTACTCAAAACATTGTCCCTGATGCTTTGTCAAGAACACATGAATAAAGTGGGTTGCAAAATTGTACACTTAAGCTCTGAACAATTTAAATCTGCTGACTATATGGACTTGATATCTAAACTCAAAATTAACCAGTCACGAATGCCTGATGTTAAAGTTGTGGATGATGTGATTTGTAGGAGAACCTAACACACCACAGGAGACCACCTTCATGATGATTTGGTGTGGAAGATATGGGTCCCTAAAAAGTTTAGTTATTGACGTTATCATAGTTGCTCATGATAGCTCACTTGCCTGTCATGGTGGTATCAATAAAACGTTAGATCGAATAAGAAGATTTTGTTTTTGGCCTAATTTAGTCGCAGATGTTCGAAATTACATCAATGCTTGTGAAGTGGTGTAAATGCACCAAACATTCAAATCGCATAATGTGTCCACCACTTGGTAAAACAAGTGAGACTGTTCGTTTCCTTTCAGAAGCTTTACGTCGATTTCCATGGCCCCCATCCAAGATCAAAGGCAGGAAATATAGGTTTATTTATTGTTCTCGACCACTTTTCTAAATTCCCTTTTTTTGAAGCCAGTAAAAAAATTTACAGCTGATGCTTTTATTCGGTATATGGAAGAAGAACTTTTCCACTGTTTTGGAGTTCCAGAAATGATTGTGTCTGATAATGGAGTGCAGTTCAAATCGATTGCATTTAATATGTTGCTTCAAAAAATATGGCATACAGCATAGTTTTACGGCAATTTATTCACCGCAAGCAAACGCAGCTAAACGTGTAAACCGATCTATAATAGCAGCTGTAAAAACGTATATTTCAACAGATCAGTCTAATTGGGACTCGCAGTTATCAAATGTGTGTTGTTCTTGCTCTCGATCATCCCATCACACCGGTATTGGTACAATGCCTTATTATCTCGCTTGTAGTAGTAATGTAGTGTGCCCTCGCTTGAACAGGAAAAAAAAAACTCATATTTGAGATACTTTACATGGTAGAGCGCCATCTATTGTTCGATAGACTTGTTAAAATATTATTATACTGTACAATTGATCTTAAAGCGAATATTTACAATTAGAAACCTTAAAACTATGATAATATTTACAATTTGATATTAATTCTCATATATTTACATTAATCTTTATTATATATAATATTTTTACATTAATATTTACAATTACTTATTTCATACTTATATATTATAACTTAAAACTATCCCGTCGTGATCACTGAATGGGGTTTCATACGTTTCACATCGCCCACTTACTAAATTTGAAAAAACCCAATCTATCTGCGTTGATTGCTTTGTTGTTGCCGCATTTCCCAAAAGAGACACTAATCCCAATTCTGCAAACTGAACTTGGAGCTGATCAGTCATTAATTATGCATCGATATTAAAGTGCCCCTAGCACTACTACCTTCCCAGCTTGCTCATCTATTACTTTTTTACATCATTAAGAATTTCATTTCGAAACTTTGTAACAGGAAAAGAAGGATTCCTGTAAACCACTAAAAATGATGTATCCAAGTATTTAATGGCCAACATTTGGTCAATTTTTCTAGCATCGTTTATACCCTTTCAAATAAAAACTCCACATTCTGGGAAATGCTTTGTTTGGCATAAATTAAAATGCCAATTGCAGGACGAATAGAACGATTCCTGGTTGCGCGATGTTGGCCATCAACTTCCCTGTCAAAACCATTTATAGTAAACTCTTCATTTTGTTGCGCCCGCGTTTCGACGAAGCACAGAATACCTAATGAGCAAATAATGCTATCAGGACGAATGTCTTCGATACGACAATTCAGACCCTAACATTTTGGTAGTACACACTAAGGGGCCTATTTGAAGCATCAGACAAGTAATCGTATTGTGGACTTAAAGTCTTTTTCACCACGGAGATTGTTCAACTCAGT
>JAEIFJ010000160.1:0-26895 GCA_018903435.1 Leucophenga varia
TAGTTCTTCTATTGCACCTTCCCTATTAAGGGTTCGGAAGTTCCTTGTATCGTTTTCGGGGGTCGTCCAATTATTCGTCAATTAAAAAAGCGACTTTTTTCTATCTTATTTTTTAAAAATGACACTATGGTTTGTCTGAACAGGCTCAGCATATATGGAAAGCTGTAAAAAAAATATAATCGATTTAATAAAGAAAAGTTCCACCTAGATATAGTGATATGATATAGTGATATTACTAATAAAAGTATTTGTGATAGTTGCTCACAATTTCTATCGAAATTTCTCCTAGTATGGGACAACAGAAATACATACATGCAACTGCATTCTATGCAAATTATTTTTGTAAGTAGTTTACATTTCTACTCATGTACACGCTTTCGTGAATACCCTGACTGTTTCTACTTGTAGTCTTTGTCTTTTTTTATTTTCTTTTATTGCTTTTAATGCCAACAGCTGTTTGTAACTTTACACGGATGCGTGTTCGTATTCGCGTGTCCTCGTATTAAAGCATTAATTAATTCATCAACACGTTCGTGTTTGTTCAGAGAAAAAATGTGTATGTTGTAAAAAATGTGCCCATTCATAGTTTCACTTGACGCATTCGCAATATTTGAACACTTTTTAACATGCAATACGCATTTTGCGACAACTGTGAAAAAAATATTTTTTAGATAACGCACTTTTTAGATTGCGTAAATAACACTAGTTAACTAGTTGATTTTTTGATTTCATATCGAGATTTCTAATAATAACTGTGATAAAATTTATGAAGCCCCCTTTTAAGGGGTTACATGTAAATTTGTAAAAATAACAGTTTTTGAAGCTGCTGCAGCATATCTCCAGGAACCCCTCCCAAAAAAGGCGTTTTGTTTCTCTGAAGTGTATCATCTGAAATGAAAAATCAAACGGGTTTCATTAAAGTAATGTAAAGTAAAAAACATACATATATATATTTTTATACCCGTTACACATAGTGTAAACGGGTATATTCAGTTTGTCAAAAAGTTTGTAACGCATTAAAAGAGACATCTTAGACCCTATAAAGTATATATATTCTTGATCAGCTCGACGAGACGAGTCGATCTAGTCATGTCCGCCTGTCTCTCTGTCCGTCTCAAATTCTTATCAAACCTATCGATTATTTTCGAACAAATGTATATAAAGTAATTATTTTCGAATATGTATTTATAAATGTACATAAGCCACTAATGATCACAGATAAACTATTTAAAGATTCGTGTGACGGGTATTTAAGCTTTGGTTCCACCGAATTTAACGTTTTTTCTTGTTTTTTCACAATTTGGAGTGAATACATTCATAAATAATAACTATTTTCATACATAACTTGATCGATTCGTCTCGTCGAGCTGATCGGAAATGTATATACAGTGTTTCCCAATAGGATGGGATTTTGAGAGCAAATAGCGGCCATCTTGGATTTCAAATTTTGCTGAAGTTGTCCAAACTTGTAACGAAAAGTCGAGATGTTTTGTTGATACTCAAAATTATGAAAAATTGTGTTTTCGGATGAGACAAAAACACACCATTACACCCTTAGAAACTCACTGTTTGGTGTGCGTCCTTCATCACTTTTTCAAAAATGGTGAGGGACGCACAGTTACCATGAATGGCGAACGTTATCGTACTATGTTGACCGATATGTTGATGACATTCTCTTTCAACAAGGTGGTGCCACATGCCACGAAGGAGGCTAGATAGATCCTATAAAGTATATATTTTCTTAATTAGTACATATTGAAAGGGGAGTCGAACAAGCTATGTCTGATTGCCGTTCCGTCATGCTGTGCGCCGTATTAAAACGATTATCTCGGAAACTATAAGCGATAGAGCTGACATATTTAGCACTTACACCCTCCTAAGCCGAAAAAATGGGCTTTTGCAAACGGGTTCTTTCTAGCCTCATATTAGGGGTACCCCTCATACAAATCTATCCCACAATGTTGGGTTTTTGTTTAAAATCGTCATTGTTTTTTTATTTTAGGAAGTCTAAATTTAGTATAAATTATGTCTCTTAATAGTCCCAATAAAATATCCCAATATGGAAACGAACAATAAATTTTTAGGTATATATAAATATATCCCATATTTTAAGTCTTTGTATGAATATCCAATACAATGAGGTATGGTACTAAGATAGAACTAAGCTTAAGGTACAGAAAGATTGGGTAAAGGGTATCTTCCAGTCGAGCATACTCGATCTCAGGGTTATTTTTTTTTTGTTTCTTTTAAATATTATTTTAATAATTATTTATTTAAGTTTAATTAAAGACGTTTTTGAAAAATCTTTCTTATTATTTGATATACCTTTTTATACCCGTTACACATAGTGTGAACGGGTATATTCAGTTTGTCAAAAAGTTTGTAACGCATTGAAGGAGGCATCGGAGACCCCATAAAGTATATATATTCTTGATCAGCTCGATGAGACGAATCGATCGAGCCATGTCCGTCTGTCTGTCCGTCTGTCCGTCTGTTTGTTGCTATGCGATCTTTTCGATGAAGATATAAAGATATTGGGCTGAAATTTTAAACTTAAGCTTTTCTCGGCAACGACTAGATTAAGTTCGAAAATGAGAGTGCCACGCCCATTTTTAGGTATAGCCCCCATACAAACTTATCGATTTTTTTCGATTTTTTTTTAAATAGTAATTATTTATGAATGTACTCGCTCCCAATTGGGTAAAAACATTTTTTTGGTCATCCAGGGTCAAAACCAAGACGACACGCCCATGTAACGGGTATTTCAGCTTCGGTTCCACCGAAGTTAACGTTTTTCCTTGTTAATATTAATAATGCTTTAAATATCTGAACTAAGTACAGTAATAAGAACAGAAATTGTGACAAAATATAACTTGGGTATTTCCGTAAAATATCTCTAACTTGGGTATTTCCGTAATAAATATCGCTAAGGAATATAATTTGTCACGTCAAACTATAAATTATCAAATCAGTAAACATAACAACTTGTATCAAATAACCAATGTACGCCGTACAGGCAAAAATCGAAAGACAAATGCTGAAGCGGACCGTCTGATCGTGCGCCAATTCAAAGAGACCCTCTCATAACACCAAAAGCTGTGGCCTTGGAGTGGAATATGACTGCGAACAATCCGATAAATGAGAAAACCATACGCAGGCGTTTAATTGAGGCAGATATAAAAAAGATATATAGCAAAACCAATACCTTTCATCACCCCTAAAAACAAACTTAAGCGTTTGGAGTTTGCGCAAAGGTACATCATCAACCCTGTTTCATTTTGGCGCAATGTCCTGTGGACGGATGAGAGTAATTTTGAGTTCCAATCATCAAAAAAAAAAAAAAAGTTTTCGTACGATTAAACAAAAAATCTTAAAACAAGAAAAAACGTTAACTTCGGTAGAACCGAAGCTCAAATACCCGCCACACGAAACTTTAATCATTTTCTTAAAAAGAAAAAAATGGAAGGTGAGTTTGTATGGGGTCTTTATGTTATAGTGGCCCGATCCTTGTCATATCGGTAGTATATTTATAGGATAACAGTAGAAGTGATTTTACACAGATTGGAGTGAATATATCCATAAATAACAACTATTTTCATACAAAATCTGAAAAATGGGCGCTTGGTTTGTATGGGGGCCATATCAAAAAATGGGCGTGGCACTTTTCTTTTCAAATTGGATGTCATTAGAAGTGCTTTTACGCAATTTGTAGTAAATACATTTACAAATAATAATAGTTTTAATACAAAAAATCGAAAAAAATTCTGATATTGGATGGATGGATATTGCATTAGAAGTGTTTTTACCCGATTTGTAGTAAATACATTCATAAATAATAACTATTATCATAGAAAAAAATAGAAAAAAATGGTAAGTTTGTATGGGGGCTATATCTACAAATGGGCGTGGCACCTTGGTTCTGACATACAAACTGCCTAGGAGCACAAAAAGCTTAAGTTTAAAGTTTCAGGTCAATATCTTTCTGAGAAAAACGCATTGCAACAGACAGACAGACGGACAGACAGACAGACGGACAGACAGACGGACATGGATAAATCGATTCGTCTCGTCGAGCTGATCAAGAATATATACACTTTTTGGGTCTCCGATGCCTCCTTTGATGCAATCTTTCCGACAAACTGATAAAACCCTTCACACTATGTGTGGCGGGTATAAAAAAATGAACCTGTGTGTCAAAAGGTAAGCCATGAAGGTGGGAGCGTTATGTTCTGGGGATCCGTTTCATTTAATGGCGTGGGAGCTTTGGGTCCTACTGACAGCTCTATGAACCAAAGTCAATATATTAGAACATTGAACGATTTTGCATTTCCCTCCGGCGACAGATTGATCGGGGAAGAATTTATTCTCCAGCAGGAAAACTCTCTGTGGTAATCATTTTTTGACTTAGGGCAGGTCAAAAATGATTACCACATTCTTAAAAGAAGTTGGGGTGGAAACACTGGATTTGTTATATTTCTAGTTTAATACATTATACCTAACTATAATAAATAAAAATCAATTATAGTTTTCTCTTAAAATGAGAAAGAATAAAAAAAAAACTAAGGCATTGCTATGTCAAAATATATTTGCCATCTAGTGTATATACTCGTAAACATGTTTAAATATGAAATTTATTTCGTGGAATTTTGTTAAACTTTTTAATTGACTTAAACGTTTTTGTTTGCTGTCGCATGTGTTACCTTAAATATTTGCCAGAATACTAAATTTGAATGAAAACTATTTCGTTTGTGTCAATCTGCAGGCGTCAGCTAAATTAGTCATAACAAATCCTCGGGGTATACGGCGTATTTTTCTATTCCCCAATAAATAATTTTTAGTTAGAATTTTGCGTTTGCAACTTACGGTTTAGCGGGGCGTACGTGTTTATTCAGGACAAACAATTGTTTTAGTTTTATGAGCGTTCGTCTCTAAATTACTCAAATAAAACTTCAATAGCGATAGCAGCGATACTAACAAAATACAAACATATTGTACTGCGTACTATATATGTGGAAAAAAAACAATAACAACATCGAACTAAAAGCGTTTTACGATAAAATACATAAACACTTTTCGAAGGACGAGAATGTGGCCTTTGTCCTCATTTCTGACATTGAGTAACGCGACTATTCGACTTAAAAGCTTTAATTTCTTAATTAAAGAACAGAAACAGAAAAATTGAATAATCTAAATGTTTAATTTAACGCAAAAATCATTTGCCTTAAGTGTCCGAACTCATGCGTATCCTGAGCCAAAATTTTTACATAGAATCGCATTTCATTCACATTTAGTCTATTTCCGTGTTTTAGCTTTGCACTTAAACAAACAAAAAACACACACATTTCGCAATGTTTCGCCGGAATCATTTATCTTAATTATAATTGCCAACAATGTCAACGAACTCAACGATGACTATTCGACCAACTTGAGTGTTCTATCTAATCTCCTTAATCACCGTTTTTTCTGTACATTGACCTGCATAAGAGCGTGTGTCTTTTATTTTTCGGTATTTCTGTATCTACTATTAATATAATATGAAATACCTTTCAGCTTTACCATTCGATTCTTAACTGACTGGACGAAGCCTGTAAGGAACACGCCCAAACGCACAGCGCCCATTGTAATACGTGATAAGCATTTTTTATCTGAAAACTGTCATGAATCGTGAAATATGACCTTCAGTTCCGCCTCGGATTAATGCGCTTTGTATGCTGAGGCTAGAAATTCTAAAAAAAGAATGACTAATAAACATAAACTTCAATTGTTTGAAAGTGTTTTTGTACCCATCACAAGCAGAAATCGAAAAAATGTAAGTTTTCAACAGTTAAAAGATAACGTTCACCTTATTCTTAAAGGATTTAATCCGTCGATTACAAATCTGTAAAAGTCAGAAAAGAAAACCATTTTGGACAGTTTTTCAAGCACTATAAAAACCTATGTAAAATTTTTTGCCGAGCTGCTTTTCGCTATAACATTTTAATAAATTTTTATCAGATAGTAGTGCTGGTAAAAAAATCACTTTAGGTGATTTAAAAACCGCAATGTCGCACAGTGACATTGCTCTATACATTTTCGTGAATAAAAGGAGTGCTCCTATGACGTTGAAATGTTGTATAGTTGTTAGGTTTATCAGGAGTAGACCCATAGACCTATAATTTTCATACCTGTTACACATAGTGTAAATCAGGTATATTCAGTTTGTCGGAAAGTGTGTAACGCCTTAAAGGAGGCATCGTAGACCCTATAAAGTATATATATATTCTTGATCACCTCGACGAGACGAATCGATTTAGCCATGTCCGTCTGTCTGTCCGTCTGTCGGTTTGTTGTTGCGAGATTTATTCGCTCAGTTTTAAAGATATTAAGCTAAAATTTTAAACTTAAGCTTTTCTAGGTCCTGTGTACTTTCTATGTTAAAAATCAATGTGCCACGCCCACTTTTGGGTATAGCTCCCATACAAAAGTACAACATTTTGTCAAGTTCTAATAAGAAACAAGGAAAAACTTTAACTTCGGTGGAACCGAGCTTAAATACCCGCCACACGAATCTTTGAATAGTTTATGTGCGATCATCAGTGGCCTATACACATTTATAAATGTACTTTTTCATACAAAAGTTCGGGAATATTCGGTAAGTTTGTATGGGGGCTATACATAAAAATGGGCGTGGCATCCTGGTTTTGGAACTGGATGATATACGAAGTGTTTTTATCCAATTTTGAGTAAACACGAGGTGTGTTCAAAAAGTATCGCATATTTTGTGTTACTTTTTAAAAATTATTTATTTATTCATGAATATCTATTTTGTCCCCTTTAAAGTAATCCCCTCCCGATAAAATACACCTATGCCAACGTTTTTTCCAATCCTCGAAACATGCCAAATAGTCCCTTTCCGGTAAAGCCATCAGCGCCTTCTTCGATTTAGCTTTTATCTCCTTAATCGACTCGAAACGCGTTCCGCAGAGTGGTCTCTTGAGTTTTGGGAATAGCCAGAAGTCACACACTGCCAAATCAAGCGAATACGGTGGTTGGGAACGAAATTGGTATGATTTTTGGCAAAAAAGTCACGAAAAATCAGTACAGTTTTTAAAAAAAATTATCATTTTTGGTACCAACCGAGACTTGACACGTTTGAGGCCCAAAACATCCTTCAAAATTGTATTAATTGATCCTTTCGATACGCCAATTTCATCAGCAATGTCTCTCATAGTTAATCGACGGTGTGCAAGCACTAATTCTTTTTCTTTTTGGATGTGAGCATCGTCCGTTGAGGTCGATGGTTGATCAGGGAGCTCTTCGTCTTCAACACGTTCGCAACCTTCTTTCAACAATTTATACCAATCAAATGTTGTTGATCTTGGTAGAGCTCGGTCCCCATAAGCCTTCTTCAACATTTTTATTCCATTTATTCCATTCAGAAAAAAAAATTTGATACAGGTTCTTTGATCCATTTTTTTGAATAGGTAAAAATCGAAGTCGATTCCAAAACACGTGCAACCAAAGCAGCTGTCAACAATTAAGTGAACATTCAAAATGGCCGAGCTTGTCGGCATAAGTGAGAGACATGAGTACCAACATAACGCCACAAAAAAAATCGAAATTCGAATATACGTAACCCGCGAAAATTCAAAATTCGCGATAATGTTTGAACACACCTCGTACATTCATTAATAATAACTATTTTTATACAAAAATTCGAAATTGGTTTAAATTGGTTAAAATCGGACCGCGATTTTCAAAGTTTTTAAGAATATTTTTAATTTGTTTACTATTTTAAGATAAAATTTAATACACATTCTGCATACGAATATCTATCCACGTCAAATGATGTGTAACAGGTATATAAGCTTCGGTCCAACCGAAGTTAACTTTTTTCTTGTTTTACTATGTATTTCTTTGTCTTTGACTTTCTCGTTCGAAAGCGCCGAAAGAGCCGTTGCTTTTTTTTTTTTTTTTTTTTTATAAAGGCATATATGTACATTTTAACAATTACTAATAACTGCATATAAATGTATGCCCATTACTGGTTATTATAGGATCACTTAGGATATTAACCCAGCTGTTATGTTCCAATGCTGCTCTTTTTATTTTACTTCTTATGTGGTAATTTTATTTTACTTCTTATGTGTCAAATTTTTATCACAATTTTATTGTTTTTCTTTGTCAAATCATATGGTTTTGTTTACAATAAGTTGTTGTTTTAATTTATATCATTAATAAGTTCACGCCAAAAAGTATGCACCACTTTTTTTATTTCAAAATGCATTGTAGTTTTCGTAATAAAACTGAGAAATTCCTTTAATTGTCGAGAGGTTTCGTTCTGTGGATGAAGTTTTTATTTTTTAAACTGAACGAATGAGCCACAATCTTCAATTTTTTTGTAGCTACAAAGTCGAGGCAGGCGGAGCATTTTTTGGATCCATTATCATTCCTAAATATCTTTTGAACCACTTATGTTACCCGTCTGCTCACCATTTAAAATTGAAGATAAAACGCTATATTTTAACAAAAAACAGCACATAAATATCAATATTAAAGCTATTTCATATTCATAAGCTACTGTAATGTGTGCAAATTTTGATAAGTCCTTGCAGCCCAATCTTTTAGTGACTTTACTTGATTAATTCAACGACAAAATATTATATTTTAAGAAAATAAATTATAAATTCTTCTGAATGAAACAATTCTCTATCAAACTGCATCAAAGAAGTGATTTCAGATATCGGCGGTTTTGTATATTACTCTTCGCGAGCTGTGAACTTGTTCAAAATTCGCTAAATTTACATTAATTTCAGTAGGTGTGTCTCTTTAAATATATTTGTTTAAATTTTTAAATTAATTTATTTTACTTCGAGTACAATTTCAAAATTTCAAATTTCCTTTTTTATTTTTCATCATAATAAAATCCGTTAAGTTAACTGACGCCCCACCTTGATACTTTACATATTTTGAAATGTGTTCTTTAAATGATTCATCGAAAATAATCAATTCAGGAGGAAATCAATTAAAAATGTTTTCGTTTTTTTTTCTATTTTTATTTTTGGGTTGCCCTTTTTATTCAAAACTGTGACTTGCCTACAGTTGCACTCGAAATTAAATAAATTAATATAAAAATGTAAACAAATATATTTAAAAAGACACACCTACTTAAATTAATGTAAATTACTTTTTTTATCGAAAATGTAGACATAGTAAACTGACTACACAAAACTCTTCCATAGAAAATAGATTTAAATAAGATACTCGAATACTTTAATGTGTTCTAAATTGTCAGAAAGTGATCTCATTGTAAAGATCATAAACGGAGCCGCGTAAAACTGGAGAAATTGTTCCCAGCGATATTTAAAATCGTTAAAAAAGGTTCAAAAGCCCTCAAGATCGGAAAATTTATACTGCGTACTATAATTCCCAATATCGGCGATATAACCGACTTTACGGCTGCAACCGTGAATTTAGTTTTATTTTTCTACTCAAAGAATTGATAAAACATTTTAAAATATCTATATGTGAGAATTTTGTTTCTAGTGTACAACTTTCCCGATTGCGCCCATCCCGTGTTATTTCAGAAATTTCTTATGTTTAGAAAGAGGCAATATGAATACTTAATTAGCATTGAAACTTGAGTAGAAATACCTCTGTCTGTCTCTCCGTCTGCCGTATGAAATTGATTATCTCGAAGACTATCAGAAACACCAGTCAACAAAATTATACCTTACGTCAATATATTTAGGTTTTGTATGAAATCACATTTCAAATTTGTCCGCCGATCCCACAGGTTCTTTAGGTTCAAGTGTCCCTCGCTCATCCCTACTACAGACAAATATAACGCAGGACACAAAAAAAAACCAAACTTATGAATGGAATTTTTATTAGTACCCCTGTATCTTTATACTCGTAATGTAATTGGATAGATAAACTGCTCTGAAAATTGCAATCCAAACAAGAGAGAAAACTTCTGTCGTGATTTTAAGATATACTACTATAAAATTATGATACATTATTTTAATAATTTTAATAATTGTTATTAAAAATAAGAAACAACGCTGAAGTCGAGTATACTCGACTTCAAGATACCCTGTACCCAATCTTAATGTACCTTAAGTTAAGTCCTATTTTAGTATCATAACTCATTGTAATAGATTTTCATATAAAAACTTAATAAATTGGCTATATTTGTATGGGGGCTATACCTAAGATTGATTTTTGGTCTTACACATATTGGTCTATTTTAATGCATATGCAAAAAACCCAAAATTTTGGGGTAGATTTGTATGAGGGGGTACCCCTTAAAATTGGAGAGTCTAAGTTTTAAACATGGAAGCTCTATCTCTTATAGTCTCCGAGATAACCGCTTTCATACGATAGACTGCAGTCGGGCGGATAGACGGACATAGCTAGTTCGACTCTCCTTCCAACGCTTATCAAGAATATATATACTTTATAGGGTCTATCTAGCCTCCTTCTGTCTGCTACATACATTTGCACAAACTAATATACCCTTTTACTCTTTTGGTACAGGAAATAACTAACGGATACCCGGCGTTGTGCGGGCGTTTTGAATTCTCTTTCGGCTCTGATTTTTTTGTGGCATTTTTGTACTTTTTGTTTTATTATACCCGTCACATATAGTGTGAACGGGTATTATCATTTTGTCCGAAAGTTGGCAACGCATTGAAGGAGACATCGGAGACCCTATAAAGTATATATATTCTTGGTCAGCTCGATGAGACGAATCGATTTAGCCATGTCCGTCTGTCTGTCCGTCTGTCTGTCTGTCCGTCTGTCTGTTGCGATGGCTGTTACTCGAAAAGTTTTAAAGATATTGACCTGAAATTCGAAACTTAAGCTTTTTGTGCTCCTAGTTAGTTTGTATACCAGAACCAAGGTGCCACGCCCATTTTTTAGGTATAGCCCCCATACAAACTTACCGTTTTTTTCCGATTTTTTGTATAAAAATTGTAATTATTTATGAATGTATTCGCTCCCAATTGTGTAAAAACATTTCTTTTGTCATCCAGTGTCAAAACCAAAATGCCACGCCCTCTTTTAGGCATAGCCTCCATATAAACTTTCCGTTTTTTCCGATTTTTCCGATTTTTGTAAAAAAATACTATTTATTTATGCATATATTCACTCAAATTTGGTTAAAAACACTTTTAATGTCATCCAATGTCAAATCAGATGTGCCACGCCCATTTTTTGGTATAGCCCCCATACAAACTTTCCGACCATTTTCGATTTTTTGTATGAAAACGGTTATTATTTATTCATGTATTTACTCCATATTGGGTAAAAACTCTTCCAATGTCATGGTGCCACGCCCATTTTCAGGTGTTTCTTGCATTCAACCTTACCGGCCATTTCCAGATATATTCGAGAAATATGTTGTTATACATATCTGTATTTTTAACTCAAAATTTGAACTTAATATTGTGTGTAAACTTGGGTGACCACTGATGATTACACATAAACTCTTTAAAGATTCGTGTGACGGGTATTTAAGCTTCGGTTCTACCGAAGTTAACGTTTTTCTTGTTTTTATTGCAGCAGTATAAAAACATACAAAAAAGCATTAAAAATGCAGGTGCCCTTGTCACTTTCAATATTTGCGAGTAACGCAAAACATTTTTTATGGGAGAAGTTGGAAATCAACTTCATGTATGAACCAAATCTACTGTTGGAAATTGAAAATTTACCTACAATAAAGTTTACCTACAATTTTCGATTTTCATCGTCAATGTGCCGACGGAAGGCATCGTCGTACAGCAATCGGTTTGTGTACACACATTCTGGATATGTGAACACAGCTTTTGAGCCGTATTAGCGTCCCGAATTCGAAAAAAAGTTTTTAACGACCCGCCCTACTATATATATATATATATATATATATATATATATGTTCCCCAAGGGCTTATATTAAATTTCACGATGAATTTGGTAAAATTTGTATGGAGGCTTTATGTTATATTAGCCCGATCCTTACCATATCGATAATGATTACTTAGGTTAATATTGGAATCCATTTTACCAAATTATAATCGAATTCATTCAGAAATAATAAATGTTTTCATACAAAAACTCGAAAATGGGCAGTAAATTTGTTTGGGAGCTATGCCTAAAAATGGGTGTAGCACCTTGATTCTGACATATAACCTGTTTCGGACCAAATAAGCTAATGTTTAAAATTACAGGTGAATATCTTAAAATCATTCTGAGTACAACGCATCGCAACAGACGGACATGGCTAAATCAATTCGTCTCGTTGAGCTAATCAAGAATATATACACTTTATGGGGTCTCCGATGCCTCTTTTAATGCGTTACAAACTTTCGGACAAACTGAATATAGCCGTTTACACTATGTATTACGGGTACACAAATTCTTCTTGAAGCGTTGTTGAAACCAGCAATATTTTTTGCTGGCCTGCGTTGAGCGAAATAAAAAAACGATAGTCGCGATATGTTCGATGATAGATAAGCAACTGAATTTATTTTTTATAAAAATTAATGTTCAAAGCTAACATTAATTGAAACAGTTATTCTAGAGCTAACATTATTTGAAACAGTTATTCTTGAAAACAATGAAGAATGAAGCATAAAGCATAATACGAAAAATTTAAAACATGCGATAAATTTGCGAGGTATCGGCTGCAACGACATTTAAGTCACCTTCTCTAAACATCCTCCCCCGTTGGAAGAGTCAAGCTTCCAACAATATGATTATTGAATGGGCAGAAGACATAACTTTGCTACGGCGCGTTTGATTACACCGCTGTTGGTTTTTATAAATGCGACACGAACGACTCCATCATTGCCTTTGACCACTTCCATGACGCGTCCGAGATTCCATCGCAGTGGAGGAAGATTTTCGTCTTTCAGCAAAACTAAGGCACCAACTTGTAGATTAGTCGAAATTGCCTTCCACTTAATG
The DNA here is from genome assembly GCA_018903435.1 of Leucophenga varia. NCBI lineage: Eukaryota > Metazoa > Arthropoda > Insecta > Diptera > Drosophilidae > Leucophenga > Leucophenga varia. The sequence goes on from JAEIFJ010000160.1 coordinate 12,931, forward strand.
CGCTCCTGAAGAAGCGTTATGTATTCAGAGCTCCATTTTTTCCAAAATTGTTGTTGTAATGCACAGACCTTTTGCCATCTGCAAAGTCTATTTGTATTAGTTGAAGTGACATCTGGTTCGACAAATGAAGTGAATGGAGCTCCAACTAAGAAATGAGCTGGTGTCAGGACTTCTAGACCATCTGGACTATCTGAAATTGGATACAAAGGTCTTGAGTTTACAATAGCAGAAATCTGACAGACTAAAGTTCGTAATTCTTCGAAACTAAGTGTTGAAACTCCAACAGTGCGCCAAAAATGATATTTTGCCATTTTCACTGCGGCTTCCCAAAGCCCTCCAAAGTGGGGCGAACGAGGTGGAATAAAACGCCAATCAATTCCATCGTCCAAACATTGCTGCTTGACAGCATCGTTGTGAGAACTGCTATAAAAAAGTTGTTTTAATGTTTCCAATTGATTTTTGCAACTAACAAAATTTGTTGCATTATCCGACCAAATGCATTTGGGTTTTCCGCGTGTAGAAATGAAGCGTTTTAGAGCAGCCAAAAATGAATCCGTTGTTAAGTCCTTTACTAATTCCATATGTATTGCCTTTGTACTAAAGCAAATGAATACCGATATATAGCTTTTTACAGGGGGGACGATTCCTTACTTCAGAGCGATAAAAGAAAGGGCCGCAATAGTCAACACCTGTAATTAGAAATGCGCGATTTGACTGTACTCTCTCAGCTGGCAACGATCCCATAATGTGGTCCAATATCCGTGGTTTAACTTTAAAGCATATGACGCATTTGTTAATTATTCTGCTTACGAGTTTCTTTCCGCCAATGGGCCAGTAACGAAGTCGAATAGCTGCTAAAAGAGATTGAGGTCCAGCGTGCAGTAGTTTTTTGTGATAATGATTAACAATTGCTGTAGTTATTGGATGAGATTTTGGTAACACTATTGGATGTTTTGATTCGAAATCCAATGATGAATTTTGAAGCCGACCTCCAACTCTAATTAATCCAAATTCATCGATGAACGGATTAAGTGAATAAATTTTGCTTGATGATGAAATTGGTTTATTCGACGATAAATTACTATAATCTTCATTTAAGCTGCATCTTTGTACCATACGTAACAAAACATATGTACCTCTTTGTATATCTCTTACTGAAAGAGAGATAGAAGAAATGCTTGTTGATTGTAATGGGTGCACTGTGTCTTCTTTCTGATTTTCTTCGGGAAAGAGATTACCTGAAGACACTTCAAGCACATCCTTTCGATTGTAAAATTTGTACATATAAGCGTAGATGCGCTGCATTTTAGCAAATGAGTTCACAAACTTAGAACTGATTGAGTAATCTTCGAATTTCGTTGAGACGATTAAAACATTCTTTTTTCTTTCATGATATGATTTTTCCAGCGATAGACAAGCTGGCCATGGGAAATTAACATTTGATAAAAACTCTGGTCCACATTGCCACAAAGTTGAATTCATTACTTCTGATGGTGTAGCTCCTCTTGATAAAATATCCGCTGGGTTTTTACCTGTTGGTATATAATTCCATTTCATACCAGCTGTCATTGTTTGTATAAGACTAATTCTATTTGCAACAAAAACATTGAAGCTAGAAGGTTCGTCCTGAATCCAAGATAATACTACACTGGAATCAGACCAACAGTAATATTCGGCATCAAAAATATTTTTTGATTTAATTGTTGAGATGAGTTCGGCTAACAAATGAGCTGCGGATAATTCTAATTTTGGTATAGTTAGTGTCTTGAGTGGTGCTACACGTGATTTCGAACATAACAAATTGCATTTATTAGATGCTGAACGAATGTAAATGCATGCTCCATATGCGTTTGAACTAGCGTCGCAAAATCCATGCAGCTGCAACTTTGTTCCAGGTACTAAAACTAATCTTGGGTAATTTATTCTATCAAAATTTTCAAATTCTTTGACGAAGTGTGTCCATTGGGTATGTAATATTTGGGGTAAGCTTTCATCCCAATTTATGTGATGTTTCCATAATGTTTGTAAAAAGATTTTGGCTCTTGTTATTGCAGGACCTACAAGCCCGAGTGGATCGTAGAATCTGGCAACGTAGGATAAAATTGTCCGTTTTGAAATCTTGTTATGTGATTGTGGAATGAACGAAAATACGAAAACATCTGTTGACGGATCCCAAACTAATCCAAGTGTTTTAGTAATATCTGTGCCATCATGAAATTTTAGAAATTTTTCCTTTTCCGTATCTACAACATTTTCCATGATTTCAGGTGCATTAGAACACCATTTGCGTAAAACGAAATTACCTTTTTGCAAAAGTTCAGATGTTTGACGTTTGATTTCAAGTACTTCAGCATTGGAGTTTCCACCTGAGATCAAATCATCTACATAAAAATCTCTACGAACTATTTGAGATCCAAGCGGAAACGAAGTTTCTTCGTCGAATGCTAATTGATACATAGATCGAATTGCCAAAAAAGCTGCTGGCCTTGTGCCATAGGTCACTGTGTTCAATCGAAAGATTTTGAGCTTATCTTGAGGGGTTTTTCTCCATAAAATGCATTGAAGGTAGCTATCCGGTTCTGCTACTTGTACACATCTGTACATTTTGCATATGTCCCCTGTTAGGGCCACTTTGAATGTGCGAAAACGAAGCAATATTTCAAAAAGAGTAGGCTGAATTGTTGGACCAGACAATAAAACATCGTTTAGTGAATATCCAGAAGTAGTAACAGCAGAGCCATCAAACACTACTCTTAATTTGGTCGTACTGCTATCTTCTTTAAATACGCAATGATGCGGTAAAAAATATGAAGGAATGTTCTTTGGAATTTCACAAATCTCCGTCATGTGTTTCAAAGATAAATATTCTTCCATAAAGGTGCGATATTGTTCTCTAGTGTGAGGTTTATTTTCAAGTTTCTTTTCAATATGTTTAAATCGTGTAAGTGCTTGCTGATAAGATTCGCCTAATTCAGAAAAACATAACTTAGAAGAGAGACGAACAGAGTATGAACCGCTTCCTAATCGTTTATAGTGTTTTACGAATTGTTGTTCACATTCAATATCTTCCTTTGATTGAGTATTTGTTGTGCTATCTATGCTTTCTATTTCCCAAAATCGCCTTACTAAATTATCCAAACGTTGATCAGAAGTGTGATGCGAAGAATGTGCACGAATTGCAGCTAAACTAGAATGTTTTTGTAAGAAACTATTACCTCCACCAGAGACGATCCATCCAAGTTTGGTTTTTTGAAGAAGTGGCAAATTTCCAACTAATCGAATTTGACCAATGCATAAAAGATCGAAGAATAATGCTGCGCCAATTAATAAATCTACTCGTTGTGTGCGATTAAAATTAGGATCGGCTAACTGCAAATTCGAGGGTATATTCCAATTGCTATTATCTATGGTATAACTAGGTTGATTATCGCTTATTGAAGGCGCAACTACAACAGAAAGCGAAGTGGAGTAATCATTTATGCGAGATTTCATTATTATATTAACAGCTTGATTTGCTACGAAGTCACTTTGACCAATTCCAGATACAATTGTAGTAGACTTTATGATTTTAAGTTGCAATTGATTGACTAACCGACTTGTGATAAAATGCAATTGAGATGCGCTGTCTAGAATTGCTCGGCAAGGTATAAATAAACCAGATTTATTTTTTATAAGAACGATTGCTGTTGCAAGAAATACGACGTTTTTAGGTAGCGATTGAAGTTGGTTTTGATTAGATTCTGAAGACGATGAAGAAACTAAAACGGACTGTGGTTTAATATTTTGAGGCGTACAATCATGCGAAGTTGATGGGTGTTCGACGTTTGAATTCTGTGGTGAGGAAATTGTAGATCTATTTGTGTTTAAATGAATTAAAGTATGATGCTTTGCCATGCATTGTCTACATGAGCTAGATTGACAGTTTCGAACGTGATGACCTATCCGCAAGCAATTGAGACAAAGTTGCAGACGTTTAACTTCTTTATATCGAGTAGCTGGGTCGAGATCTAAAAACTGTTTGCAACGATGTATGGCATGCTCTTTTGAGCCACATAAAACGCACTGATTTGTATAATTAGATGAAACAACAAACGACTTTCGAGTATGAGAGATATTATTGAATTTGTTGCCCACCTGTTTGCTATGTAAGCATTTTACCATAGCACTTTCCACATTTTCAAGAATGATACATCTATTATCCAGAAATGTGCGCATTGATTTCCAATCAGGTATTTTGTTATTCGGCGTAGTTTCTTCCCATCGCGTTCGTGTCTCCAAATCCATTTTGTTCAGTGTTAGTTGAATAAGAAATCCATCGGCAAGCTGCTCTTTAGTTCCCATATTTTCCAAAGCACTTAAGTGTGAATTGATTTTGTCACTAAATTGACGTAAGCCAGTCGCAGCATCCACTACATTTGGTAGGGCAAAAATATCTCGCAAATGTGTCTGAAAATTTAAACGTTTATTATCAAATCGATTTTTAAGTAATTCAATAGCCCTGTTATAATTTGTATCCTTGATCTCCAAGCTGCGCACTGTATCCAATGCTGCTCCAGTTAAATTTGAGCGCAGGTATTGCAGCTTTTCTATGTTGCTTAAACTTTGCTTTTATCGATGAGTGTCTCAAACAAAGAATAAAAGTTAGTCCAATCTGCGTAATTACCACCAAATGTGGGAATGGCCAGCTCTGGTATTCTAGTTTTTGATGGTTGAACGACGATTGATTGTGTATGGTCATCCGATAAATGTTGTATTGTAGAGCAAAGTCCAAATTCTGATGGGCGCCTCGTGTTAAGTTCCTCAAGCAATGCGGACTTAACCTCAATAAATTTATTGTTAAAGTTGCCTCGAGTATCACTTTCAATTTCATCCGGATTTTCAGCTTCAACTAAATTTTGCACTGCTTCGAAGTCATGTTGCAGTCGATTTACCATTTCTATATGCACTGTAATCCTAGATTCATTCCATGTGTGTTTGCTGTGTCCGGCTAATATGGAGCCTTGTTCAGCTAGCTGACGAAAAATTTGACGCGATCTGCGTTTATGCACTGATTCTGCTGCATCAGACGAGTCTTGTTCCATTTTTAATAATACTCGTATAATCGAAAACTATGTGAGATTTCCATGCGACGAAACTATGTATGTAGATGCGTAATTCAAAATCATTACGTCTGGGGGTCACCAAAAATGTTGAAACCAGCAATATTTTTTGCTGGCCTGCGTTGAGCGAAATAAAAAAACGATAGTCGCGATATGTTCGATGATAGATAAGCAACTGAATTTATTTTTATAAAAATTAATGTTCAAAGCTAACATTAATTGAAACAGTTATTCTAGAGCTAACATTATTTGAAACAGTTATTCTTGAAAACAATGAAGAATGAAGCATAAAGCATAATACGAAAAATTTAAAACATGCGATAAATTTGCGAGGTATCGGCTGCAACGACATTTAAGTCACCTTCTCTAAACAAGCGTATTTAAAAATTGTTTCAAACGATTATATTCATTAATTTATAAGCACATTTATCAGTTAATGAACATATGGTACATTATGTATTTAAAGCTTTCGATGCACTCAACTTTCGTTTTCGATAAGAATTCAAAACATTCTGAGTCGAGCACGCGACGAATGTGGATCGTTCGCTTATTCCGCTCAAGTCAAAACATTTTTCCCGGCTCTTATCAACGGCGAGGAAGCACCATAAAAAAACAAGAAAGAAAACAAGCGATTGCATTATTTGTTCAGTTTCGTTGCATTGGTTTGGTTCGGTTTACTAAAAATATCCGACTTTTCCAATTTAAATAAAATTAAAATCGAAAAACAAGAAATCTAAAATGCAAATTTTTGTACGTGCCGCACTTCGAATTGGAGGTAAAGTGTCTCAAGTCTATTCAATTGAATATATTTTTTTTCGATTCTAGTACATTCACTCATTAATTAGCATTTATGAATTCAGTTCATCGAACCTTTCAATTCCAAAGTCAATGCCAGCAGCAGCCCATTTACAGGGGGAATCGCTTGCCTTGCAGCGTTACCGGAAACGCATCAAATGCTGCAACGTGCATGCCGCGATTTCGTCAACTCGGAAATTGCACCAAAGGCACAGTACCATGACAGGGAACAGCTCTTTCCGGCCGAACAGATACGCCGCATGGGTGAAATGGGACTCATGGCGGTGGCCATCAAAGAGGAAAATGGTAAGGAAAACTTTTGAAAAAGAGAAGAAACTTTTCTAAAATACTTGATACGCATTTGTCAGGAGGAGCTGGTCTTGATTATCTTGCCTATGCCATTGCCGTGGAAGAAGTGGCACGTGGCGATGCTGCCTGCTCAGTGATTATGGCAGTGAATAATCTCTATCTGGGCGCCTTACAACTTCACGGAAGTGAGCAGCAACGCGAAGCGTTTCTCAGACCTTACACACGCGGCGAAAACATCGCTTTTTATGCGCTCTCCGAACCGGGTAATGGCTCAGATGCCGGTGCTGTTTCCACACAAGCCACGCTGCATGGCAATCACTATAAACTGAATGGCACAAAATCTTGGATCTCAAACTCGAAAGAAGCGACCGGAGGTGTAGTTTTTGCCAGCATCAATCGTTCCCTTAAGCATAGAGGCATTACGGCCTTCCTAACACATGCGAATGCACCCGGTCTGACGGTGGGAAAACGTGAGCATAAGCTTGGCATGCGTGCCTCTTCCACATGTCAGGTGATTCTCGAAGATGTACAAGTGCCGGAAACGCATATATTAGGCGAACCGGGTAATGGCTTTCAAATAGCTATGGAGTCACTTGACGGTGGTCGCATTGGCATTGCAGCACAGGCGCTGGGTATTGCGCAGGCCTCATTGGAATTGGCGGTGGATTATGCGCAAAAGCGTCAAGCTTTTGGTGCACCCTTGTCACGTTTGCAGTTAATACAGGCCAAAATAGCTGATATGGCGTTGCGTGTAGAGAGTGCACGTCTTTTGACGTGGCGTGCCGCCTGGCTTAAGGATAACGGTTGTCAATTTGGCAAAGAAGCATCAATGGCAAAGCTATACGCTTCGGAAGCGGCAACATTTTGTTCACATCAGTGCATTCAGGTGTTGGGTGCCATGGGTTATGTCACGGATATGCCGGCAGAATTATATTATCGAAATGCACGCGTCACTGAAATATACGAAGGCACCTCGGAAATCCAACGACTTGTCATCGCAAACTCAATACTGCGGCAGTGAAAAAGTTGTGCAGGTGCCGCGGATATGCTCGTAGATCTCTAAAATAGTTCATTTGTGGTCAAGTTAATTAGTTAATAGAAGTTTTTTATGTTAGATTAATAAATAAATTGTACAAGCTACGCTATACTCTAACCAAAAATGTTGTTACTTCTATAGAATGAGCCGCCATTTTGTGGAGTACAATTAGCGTCCTTCAACATGGATCAACCAACTACAAACAGCAAGTTATTTGCAAAATCATTGAGATGATCGCTGTATCGATATAATTTGCTCGCTCTTACAATTTTTTTAAGAAATAATCAATTTTTGTAATCAAAGATGAGTTCAATCATGACAATGACCCAAAATGCAAATATCGTTCATATTTGTATGTCTATTATGCTATTTTAATCAGTGCTGCCAAATTAGCTATTTCCCCGTCAAATCTGGCTTTTTTTAAAGACAGAAAGCTGGAAAATTTGTAAACAGCGGAAAGCGTTTTTTACAAAGTTATTGGCTTTTTTAGGCCGCGTTTCCATTAGGCCGCGTTCCGCGTTAGCGTTAAAAACTCGACAAACTCGCGTTAAATCGTATACAAAAAGATAGGCAGCTAGGTATGGGAAAAAGTCGCGTTAATTTTGAACGCGACTTTCGATAACACGCGTTCAAACCGATTTCACACCGATTTCAAACCGATTTCTCTTATCGGTTCTAATAATTTGGCAATCGTAAGTTGCGCATACTTATGAAAACAGCTGACAAAGTAACCGAAAAAAATTAACATTTACAAAAAAGCTGACGGATTACCTTATCATGCTCGTATTGGACAGCAGTTACAAAAGGAACAACACCAACATCCATTCGTTATATTAAAAGTCTGCATTTCAAAAAAAAAAAAAAAAAAAAAAAATTTTTAACCTGTACAATCTTTTTACTACATAACAAACAAAATCAGCTGTTTTAACTCGAACGCTAACGCTAAAACGCAATGGAAACACCGTTCCGCGTTTTTCGATAAATTGTTAACGCGATAACAAAACGCGGCTCAGTGGAAATGCGGCATTAAGCTTTTTTTTAAGATGCCACTGTTTGCATTAAAATGTAAAAATGTGGCTAGCGCATCATTATTTTTTATCGATATTGGCCCAATGACTAAGCAAACTATCATCTCTATGCAAAAAGTGCGCGTCAGTGAAATAATTATATAAAGAAAAGCGGTGTGATGCTTGGTTGAAAAGCGAAGAATTCAAGGCTTGAATTCGCAAAGATGGTACGGACGAACATAAAGTTTACTGCAGCTACTGCAAAGTAACTATGACAGCCAAGATAAGACAAAAAAACACAAATACAATAAGTGAATACAGACAACAAAACAAAATAGACTTTGCCAAATTACCTGACCAAACTATGAAGCAGGAAGCAGCGCTTTGTCTTTTTATCGCTGAACATACAACAATGGCACAAATTGATCATTTGGTAAATATTCTGAAGGTGGATCTGCAGGACGATTAATGCTGCACTAAACAAAATGTACTAGCATCATTGGCGTATCATTTTTCTGAGGACTTGTGCAGCGATAACGGAGACTCTAAATTTAGTCTCATTTTAATAAAATCTGAGCAGCTTGCAGTTAGTCATGTATGTAAGCAGCAAATTTCAGAGAACTTGGAATTTTTATGAAAACTTCAATTGGTTTTAAAAAAATTCGGCTCGGCAAAATGAGAATAAAAAAATTTAAAAGCTGTATAAACGATGATAAGGTATGGAAAAATGTTACTGAATCTATGTTTTAATATTATATATGTACTACAGTGTTCGTTATTGTCTTATTTTGTTATATTTGTGTGTGTGTATTGTCCACTGTATTTCAGTTGTTGAAAGTATTTGTATTCGTCTTAGTAAAATTTGTATTGTCTCAATTATAAATATTTTTTTTATATATTTCACAAGGCCCCATTGAAAGTTCTAAAAATGAGCGACACAAGATGGCTTCCAATAGAATTGGCAGTGTCCCGTATATTGGACCAGTGGGAAGAGCTAAAGAGTTACATTTTGTTATTGCTGCAACAAAAAAAGAAATGTTTTAAGGTAAAAATTTTATTGGATATATACAATGATGAAACTAATCGTTTATATTTGATTTTTTTAAACCAATCATGAATGATTTGCAAAAAGTAAACAAGTGCTATCAAAGCACCAACACTAAAGCATCTACAGCTGATTAAGCAATTTAAACAAAGGTAGTTACAAAAATGTTGATATTCTCTGGTAAACAATGAAATACATTGATTTTATATTTCAGGCTCCCAGACAATTTTCATATTTTAAAAAGATCGACGTTTTCTCTGAGGCCAAAATCTTGTGTCCCATCTTGTGTCCTCACGACATTGGCGAAATTTTGGAATACCTTAAAGTGGAAAATATCTCAGAAATTGAACAGCAATACAACAATATACACCTTGGAAAAACTTCGACGATACCAATAAGTTTTGGAATGAAGTTTATTTCTACACATATTCTGGTAAGACTTGGATAAATCTGCTTTGACTACGAAGTGCCTAATAAATATCTACGCATGATTGGTACGACCAAGTCGTATGATTGCGAATCGGAAGCTGACGCCACAGAGCTAGATGAATTATTAAAAATGCTTTAAATTTCTGTCCGGCATCATATCTTAAGTCGACTTAATAAAATCTTAGTAAAACTTAATATTATTAATAGAACTTCCTGACAAAAGTAACGGAAATGTAATTCACAATAGTGGTCATAAGTTGTACAATAATCGGTCTGGCATCATGTAATCGATTTATGTAGTCGACGACAAGTGCTGCCATCTATACTTTGTTTACGTTTCTATCTAACTTGTTAGACGAACAGAGTTGGGTATAATTATTTAGTATCTCGTTCGCACTGCGCAGCCATACAGCTTTAATTGAGCAGATACGCTTGAGATAAGTGCGAGCAGTGCCAAAATACACCTATCCCATTCGCACAATTCAATACTAAGAGCCATACACTTGAACTCAACTAACACGCGGTACATTTTGAAGTAAACAGATCCCGGCTAGAAATTTATTGAAAAAATATAACATAAAAAACATGCCTAAACGCAAAAAGATTCATCCAAAAACTCGCACAGCAGCATTTAAAGCTGCCGAGCCAAATGAAATTGTTGAAGCGCCTCATTCGTTCATTATACATCGTGGTCTAACCTGCCCGTATTTAACCGATCTGACAATTGATTTTCGTCGCATTATGGAACCATTTACAGCAATAAATCTGCGCGAATCCAAAATGAATCGTATTAAGGATTTTGTAAGCATGAGCAGCTTCTTTCATGTCTCGCACATGGGCATCTTTAACAAGGCTGCAACGCAATTATCCTTCAAGGTGCTACGCATGCCGCGCGGTCCATCATTGACTTTTAAAGTAAGCATAGCTACTGGTCAAATGATTTTAAGAATTACTATTGAAATGGTCATTTTTTTTAGGTGCACCAATTTACGCTGGCACGCGACATTATATCAGCTAACAAGCGTCAATTCATCGATGACGACATTTTCAAGCATTCACCGCTGGTGGTAATGAACAACTTCACAGGCGATGGAAAACATTTGAAATTGATGGCCAGCACGTTCCAAAATATGTTCCCGGCCATAAACCTGGCACAGGTGAATATAGCAACCATTCGACGCTGTGTACTTTTTCTCGTATAATCCGGAAACAAAGCTGGTAGAGATGCGACATTATACAATACAAGTGGTTCCCGTCGGTTTATCGCGTGGCGTAAAGAAGATTGTTATGGGCAAAATACCAAATCTTGCGAAATGCGATGACATTGCCGATTACATTATAAAGTAGGTGTACAATTTTTTGTTTTCTTAAAAGAATTATTAATTAAATGTTGCATTTTAGTGACGGTGGTGCATCCGAGTCAGAAGCCGAAGATGATGAAACCTCACATGTTGTGCTGCCGCAAACTTTGAAACGTAAAGGTAATCTGGAGGACAATAAATCTGCAATAAAATTGCATGAAATCGGGCCACGTCTAACGCTGCAACTAATGAAGATCGAAGAAGGCCTACTGACTGGTGAAGTACTCTACCATGATCACATTGTTAAGACGGAAGAAGAGAAAGAGCAACTACGCAAACTTGTTGAAAAAGAAAAAGAAATTAAAGGAACAACGTAAAAAACAGCAAACCGAGAACCGTGAACGAAAACTAAAGGAACTGAAACAGAAAAATAAGGCTAAGGAAAATGATAACGCAGGTGTTGTTGACGATGAACCTGAAGATGACGCTGTCTACTACAAGGAGGAAGTAGGCGAGGATCCGGATGAAGGTGCGTAAAACACGTTTTTGAACAATTAAGACGAATTTTATTTATTTTTTTCCCTTTCCTTTAGAACTCTTCAAACACGAGGAGAAACGCTCACGTAAACGTCCCAATCTGCCGCACAGCATGAAATACAAGAATAAAAGAAGCGAAAAAGATACAAACACAACAAAGAAAACAAAAGCAAATAAATCTTAAAATTGTTAAATGTCTATTTTTATAGTTAAGTCTTATACGGAGTATATAAAATACGATTCTTAATAGCAAACATTTTTAAATCCAAATATTTTATTGTTCAGAAACGCCGCTCTAACTAAACATTCGCTGTACGCAATCCTTGTAGTGTGCATCGCTATGCTTTCTACTTGCCGCAATATTATCGCGTAGCTTTGTAAAATCACGTTTTTCCTCATAGTTTGGCACACGCTCAATGGTTTTTAGCGCTTTGTCATACTCTTTCAGACGATAGAAAGCGAGTGAACGCCGATACAAACTCTTTTCGCTTGGCTCAGTTAATGTCTCGACAAACTGTGTCATGTAAATGACATCGTCGTAGCGCTTTTCGTTCAGCAAACATGCAGCCAAATTCGTTTGTATCTGCACAAATAGTGCCTCCAAATCACTTGTGTCGACACCATCTGCCTTTAGAGTCATATTCTGAAACGGTTTGTATGAAATCAAAAACTGTGCAGCACGCGAAAAATAGTCATGCGCAAATCTTGGATAAAGTTTAAACATAGAAACACCGTTCTCCTTGTAACGCAGTGCCAGCGCATACATTTCAGCTACGTTAAGTTTGTGTATTTCTTTGCCGCTGACAATACGCTCCAGCGTGGCTATAAATCGAATGGGTACACCGGCTTCGGTAGTTATACTGCAGGCCGCAGTTTCACCTACAATCATTTGTTGTAACAACAACTCCACGTAACAATCGACCGGTGTCACTGCAGTACCCATTTCTAGCTTCTGCTCGGAGCCTTCTGGCGCTGAGGCAAGATACTTACTCGGCCGCGTTTCCAGATTTTCCACCTGGTTCACTTTTATGCGTACATGACTATTTAACTGTGGCTTATCGACGCTGCTGAAGTGTAAACTAAGCACCTTTTTGTGCAATCCTTTTGACTTTTCTGTCCACTCATTGCCTATGTACCAATCCATAATTTTAATTTGAAAATATTATGAATTTCTCTATTATATCGATATATATTTTATTATTTATACTCCATTCAAGTTGAAACAATTTTACCTGTGTAGCATTTACTAAAAAATACCAAAATTATTATGAAGAACATATGTTATTTCGGTTATTTTCGGGTGTGCTTCAGAAAACTCTTGCATTTCAAATTCGTTGTAACAACCCAAATCTTTATTGTACATCCGTAAAAGTTGCTTAAGAAAGAAATATCAATGTGTTACACAAATCTCCTTGGGTTCGTTTCAAACCTTTTATGTTTTTACTCGAGATTTAGTAGAGTTTTAGACAAAATCAACCGAACAAAGGGAATACCAGCTTGCGCGAAATGGACTTTTACATTTTTCGAGGATTAATTTTTTGAGCTATAATTGAAGTAACCTTAACCATAAAGAGCTTGACGTAGTGTCTGGACCGTTGTCGCAAGACAAGAGAGTAGCCAAAGCGAAGTTGAAAGCGCATAAAAATATAAATCTTTTGCACTCGGAACCTTTGTGGTTAGGTTATGAGACTAAGGACATTTTCTGCTGCTTTGATGAGTCTGAGAATGTTCTTCATCGAGGAACGTCTAATAGCAGGGGTTAAATAAAACTACATGAATCAAAAATCTAGTAGGGCTGGGCAATCACACAAGATATGTAAACTGGTTTCATCATCTTTTAAACAGTGTCTAACACACCGTTTTGGAGGACTGACCCATTTGGTTAGGTGTAATTTCAGAACTGTGACGTAAGATACCATGTGAGTAGTCTTAGTTCAGCGACTGGAAATGAATATTACTTTTAGAAAAATTGGCAGAATAAGTTGCTTAGCCTGCAAAGGCAAGCGTAGTGCAATCGAAAGTGTTGACAGACAGAGTCTCTGAAGTGTTTCTCAATGGAGCGTGCTGCTGAGGCTAGCTGAGCTTAAAGAATGGCTAGTTCGTCTGCCTCTATGACCAGGGACCCAACATATTGTGACTTTGCGTGCCATGGATAGACCTAAACAGTGTCATAACACTGTAAGAGCTGACTGTCCGAAAGATAATCGATATTAGCCCCCCTTGGACTATTGTCCAAAAGGTTGAAGAGCGCAGACATAATTGGCACGTGGATCTCTGTTTGAAAACCGTAGGCCAGACACCCATAACCAAACGAGATCCTAGTCTTGGGTACGAAGATACCAATGGCCTGTTTCTGTTAGAGAACTTGAGGCTCCATGTGGGGAACCATCCGAGAACCACTGGTATA